>VWZP01001475.1:113528-154511 GCA_013396995.1 Dicaeum eximium | reverse complement strand
AGAAGAGAAGAGGAGAAGAGAAGAGAATTATCTGTGCTCCAAACACGATGGGACATTTCTCATCTGGAGGGAAAAAACCAACCAGCCTCAGGTTAAACCCTCTTAAAGAAAAGCCTGTCTAGGCAGCTGCAAACTGAGAGCTCAATAAGGCAGTAAATGATACTTCTCCCCATCAGGTGATGGATTTTGATTCTTTCACTTTTATCAGATTATGCTGAGTACATGAGAAAATAAAAGCAGAAAGGATGTTTCTTGTCTCATAAGCACAGTTCAGATAAGGACAAGAAGAGAAGTTGTGCTTCCCTTTCAAAAGGCAGTGGACTGAGGAGGTATTGTTATTCAGCTGCCAAGAGCTCTCTCCCTAATGTATAGGCATCAGTGTTTGCTCTGAAATATTGTCTGATATCTTAATTGAAGGCTACTTTTCACACATGGAGAAGTAAGGCACTGCTTCACTTCCTTGCAGGGACAAATCCTGTGCTTGTCCCTGGCAGAGGGATATTGTCTGGAAGGGGGTGCCACAGCTTTAACTCACACAGCCTTATACTCTGATGGGATCTGCTTCAAAGAATTCCCTTTATATTACCCAGGATTGTTATGGAGTGAAAATTATCCCCTGTTCCAAAGTGTAACTTCCATCTCTTGGGATTTCCTGGATCAGAAGGGCTGGCACAAGCTGGAAAATCAAACCTGCCAAAGTGAGGAGAGAACAAAACAAACCCAAAAGAGCCCCACTGAACTGTGAGCAGGCAAGTACGGCAAGGAACTCCCCAGTAAAGAATCCCATGGATAAAAAAAGGAGTTCTGAACTCATTACTGTGAAAGTGGCCACTGCAGTTCTATTTTTTTTTTAATGCTGTGTCTATGATCCTAAAATTATCCAGCTGTGCTTATAGGAAAAGTAAAGGATTTTGTATTAACTGAGACCTTGGCATCTTCAGCTTACTCTTACTAACCTCACCATTTCAATTTTGCCTTTCAGCACACTTTTCCACAAAGATATGAAAAAAAAAAGTAAATTAATGACTGATTTTTTACAGTAGTAAAAAAATATCCCATATGTACAGGAAGTTTTTAATGAAGATCAGTTTGGCTTGGTGAGGGTAATGCCATATATGCTTTAGAGTATTTCATCTACCTCAGTCCGCATCTGTACTTATCTAACTTGTGAAGTGGGCACCTTATAGCATCAATCAGCTGAAATTACTCAAATTTTTGGTGTTTAGAAGCATTGAGATGCCACTTAAGAGTCAAATCCCCACCATAAATCTCACTTCCAGCCTGGGAGGAACTATACAAGCAGGTGTGCAGTTAAAACAGTAGTGTTACCATGGGATTTGCTTAATAATATAAAATTCTGATAAATACTCAAGAATTTTATTAATAGATTTGTGTAGTAGCTAGGTAAAGCTACCAGTATGCAGCAGTTTTCCATATCATATCTCTTTAAATTATGAAATTACTTCAACTACTTATTCTTATGTCTCTGCCTGTCTGCTTTTTCCCCCAAAGAGTGTAAAATGACATTTGTGATTGCTGTAGTAGGAGAATGATATTTTTATTAGCAAAGCAATTGTTACAGAAAATATGTTCAAGAAAAATTTTGCTGGTTTCTTCCATTTTTAATAAAACAAAATTATCCCATTTTCCTTCAATCTTGACCTACCAAATGGCTGTTAAACACCTGCCGGGTGAAATGCTTTTTCCTTTCACAAGGAAAGGATTTCAACACTTAGTTCACCAATACAGCTAATGTTTAATTCATTTCCTTGTCAGCTAGCTAGATTAAAAGAAAGAACATTTGTCAACAGGAGGGAGGCAACAAGAATCCAGCTTTGCACTCCAGTCCTAATTTACAAAAGCACCGAGTTCCCATTTCTGGAGAAAACCTGTCTTGGGAGGAGGGAGGCCAAAGTTGAGATTGCAAACCATAAAGACGCTACTGGAACACAGAGATCACTGATGATGGATCCTTTAGGCAAAGCCAGGTTTATGATCTAGTTAAAATGGAATATCCTGGCATCTAATGTCATCACAGCACTAATGGGATAGATCTGTTGCAGCAAACTGCCTTCTTCGGTGAAATACATCGCTTTCTTTATTTCCTCTGCCTCAGCTTGCCTCTAGTTTTGTGCCAGGCAGGGGGCAGGAGCTGAGCATGCTGCAGGTGAGGATTTTTTTTCCCCAGGTGCTTTGCAGCATTTGTGTATTCACTACCACTGTAAAAAACCATAAGGAATAGAAAACACAGCTCAGGAAAAAAAAAAAAAAAAGGAGACATATGTGCTCTGTGAAGACCTAGAGAGAAAGGAGAAGGGTAGAGAAAAAATCTTTTATTTCTTAGACATTTGTATTTTTTTCTGAGTCATGAAAAAACAGGTGATTAATCACAGGCAGATGTCATGGAACAAGCACACAGCACAAGTTGTATGTGAAATGTAGACATTACCAGTGGAATCACAAATCCCAGCTTTCCTAATTGGAGATTCCCTCCACTAAAGTGGAGACTATACTGAAAATGTTCATTTTAAGATCCATGACTTCTGTCACAATAATTCAGTTTTGACAGCGCTATAAAATGCTGAGAATATCTGGATTCTGGCTTATTCCTCATATGTCTACCCTTTCCAAAAATACATTGATTTTTATAGGTGTGACAAGCTGGTTCAATTCATCTCTATGGGAAGCAATCTTTCATATCTGTACATGAATACTGGGAGATATTTTGAGCATACCAGAAAGGGTAACAAATGCAAACTGCTGTAGGCTCCCATATCTGGCAGAATGACATCCAGGAAACTGCAGAAGTGCTGCAATCTCTACACCGTAATGACACTGCATCAGATAATGTACCCACCTGATGGAAACTGCTAAAAATCATATAAAGGAAGCATAAGGAGAGAAAAAAAAAGCAAATATGTACAGGAATAAACACAATGACTGACCTTCTGTTTGCTTTCCTCCATTGCCCCTCCCCAGCTGCTTTGATTTTGGTGTAGTCAAGTCTTTGTTGATATTGCAGCATGAAAATTAAAGTGGAAGGGGGGGAGATTAACCCTAAGAGGAAAGAGGAACCTTTGCAGATGTCATTTATTCCGAGTTCTTCAAACTAATCCATTTGCAACTCAATCTTATCAAAAAGGAGAGAGGCTCCTTATTGAAATGTTCCAGGGAAAAGGGAAAAAACCTAAACCAGCTCACACTGAGCAGTGTCTCAGCCAGAGGAATTCAAATACAGATTTTTCCTCTCTGCATTGCCCTCAGCACTGTGGCTGCTTGCAGCTTGCACTCCATGTGTTTCCAAAAGAACCTTTGTATTCAACTAAAAATTAACATTTGAGCTCTAAATAAGAAAGAAGCCTGTGCACCCACCTAGATTCAACCTCTAACAGAAGTTTGGAAGACAAATTAAGGAGTTCCTTTTAATCTTTGGATTATAAATATCTTCCTTCATCTCTATGCTTCCCCAAAATTAGGCATAGGCTCCAAAACCTTGTCTGTTCTGACCCCACACTTGCAGAATTTGCTGCTAATTCCCCTTCAGCAATCGTGCATCTAAATCTAAAGCTTCATTATTTAATTATTTTCTAGCCGGTGAGCACAGCCCTGAAAATGAAACATGAATATAAAGTCAGGCAGTGGCATTTCAGAGGCTGCAGCAGAACTGGGAAACAAGGCTGCATTGTTGTAGATCATACAGAAACCGGTAATGATGAAATTGTGAAAGGCTAACCTGAACCTCAGTTTACATTTCATTAAGAGGAGTTGTGCCATATGACAATTTATGGGCTTCTTGGAGGTGCTAAATCCACACAGGAAGGATGGCAGTGATTTGTGAGCTTTGCCACAGCATCATGGATAACATGTCCCCACAAAAGAGCACCAGTAAAATGCTGATCCAGGGCTTCTCCATTAGGGACAGCCCTAAGCTTCCTCTCTCCAGATTCCTCTCATGTTTTATAGGAGTCAGCAATGCATCATCAACAAAACAAAAATCCTCAGGGCGTTGACACTTGAAATTATGAAATCACAACACCAAGAGTGGCACTGAACACAAAGGTACCTCATGGGACCAGGTGTCGCTACTCCCTCTCCTAGACAATTCCCCTCCACCCTCCCTTTTATTTAAGGTTAAAAAAAAAAAAACAAAAAACAAACAAAAAAAACCCCAAAAAACCAAAAACAAAACCAAAAAAACCCCTGCTGGCACACAATAAAAACACCTTTATGCAGGTCTTGGGTGCAGGGAGCTGCTTTCTCCCTTTCCTACCAGGATGCAGCAGCATTAAAAACAATGGCTAATGGGGCTGATATTCCACTGACACCCAAGCAGGTCTTAATTGCTGCAAGGGCAATTTCTGCCAGCTTTTCACAACCAGGGCTGCTTCTGGCAGCTTCACTAAGCTGATTTTTATAATATATCATTCACCTGTCTACCGTCAGCTCCTCCTGTAGTGAAATGCCCACCCAAATATTGGCTTATCAAAGAACATTAAGGGTATTCATACACTGAATTTCATGATCTTTCCCATAGTCCTGAAAAATTATAAACATCAGGAGGTGTCCGTGATAACTCCAAGAGGCTGTTAGGTTTAATTTTAACTCTTTTTTTTCTCCTTCAGGAGAGGAAAACTGATATTTTTTTAAAATTATATGAATAAACAAACTTGAGAAGAAAAGGCCGAGCATCTGATTTACTACTGCCTGATGATAATGGCAAACCTGAAGCAATAGTAAACCAGGAGCAACATTTTCTGCCTAAGCTCAGGATTTTTCTTCCTTTTTGCAAGCACCAACCTCGTGTCATTTTGAATGATAGTTCTTTTTGTCTATTTTTCCCTCCAATCTAATACCTGTCACAACCATCACGCCACCAAGAGCCTTCTCATAGGCTTTAGTTTACCCACTGATCCATGGAAAAGCAGAACCTGGAGCCTGCAGAAGCCTTTGCTTCCTGAAACCTATATTTGCTTATAGCTTGCCCTTAAAAACTCAGGTTTGAGCCTATTTTGGATCCTCCACTTGTTTTACCTTTTGACGAAGGAAAAAAACAATGAAGCACAAACTCAGCTGAGGTAGTGGGATAACAACATCTAAATTTTAACAGTGTTGAGTGATAAAATATCCCTGGAGATTGGAGATGGTGGGGGGACGACTCAAAAGCATATCAAATTAAACATCTTCGAGTCCTCAGGGGCACAGTCAGAGGGGGGAGGGAGAAGCTGTCATCTCATTTCTCCAGTCAGTGCTGCCTGCAGATGCAGGTTAGGAAGGAGAGCAGGAATCCATTTGTTGAAATGCTCTTCCCTCAGATTCATCTGCCCTCTCTTTCATAGTGTTTTTCGTCAGCATTTCTTCCACTTCCATCATTTTATGAGACTGATGTTTTGTGGGTTTCTTTTTTTTTTTATTAAGTCCTCTGAAATATTCATTCAAATATTTCCCAGAAAAAAAAAACAACCCCAAACAACAGGCTTAATAAAGGAAATCTCTTTTATCCCCCTCCCTTTTTTTTTTCTTTTCAAATAAACCATTGCATTCCTCCAATCATTATTTAAAATTAAATTTTAAAAATAAAAGCAATGGAGGCCTCAGAACCTATCAATAATTAATTAGGGAATTAAACTGATCAGCTAGGGGTGGCACATGTGACAGCACAGGTGTCCTACACTGGTGATCTGTCACACACTCTGATACCTCATGTCATGTGTGGGGAGCTCTGAGGGTTGGAGAAATCGGGTTCAGCTCCCAATTATGGGGCTGCAGGACAGCTACAGGCTATAGATTGGCTGCTAGTTAATTAAGTGGCAAAATGCAATTTCAGCCTCTGCCCAGCTTTGTATTGCATGACCTTCCTTTTTCCTCCCTCTCTGGAAAATAAAATTAGTTCCCCTGGCAAGTGACAGCGCTCACCTCCTCTAGGTTCTTCCCATCAATGTGATGTAGTGCTTTCTGCTGCTCTGTGACCACCGTCCAAATCTTTCAGCAAAGAAATAGCCACACAACTGATTTTTTTTTTTTTAAGGCACTGAATGCCATGAAGCTTTCAGATTTTTTCCAGCTGCTCTGAGCTGCACCAGCACCAGTAATGTCCCTGTCTGTAACCCTTCCCAGGGATGTGCAGAGTTCACTGCTCCTCCAGCACTTTCCAAGTGCCCAGCTGGCACTGGGAACCATGGTATTCCTAGAGAGCACAGTGATGCCTTAGGAATTTATCTTTTATACTTTTCATATATTTGTAGTCCTGCAATTCTTCAGTGTATAACTCTAAACTCCATACACAGTGTCAGCTGCTGCTTTCCCATTTTGGTCAGACAACACAATTCCTCTCCAGGCCTGGCAATCAAGGACCCCTCACTGCCTCAGGCCCCAAGAAAATTAAACAAAAGTGAGTTGGGGGAGGAAAATTGGGGTAAATTACTTCATTGCCTGAAGGTATAATTGGAAGATTAACCCTCAATATGCAAATGGACCAACTTATAAAAGTGTTGAGCCATGAAAACCCGTGACCCATCATCCATTTTGAGTGTAGCCCCTGGGGGGCTTCATCTGGCCAAAATATACCTGAAGGCCCTTCAGTCAATATAACCGCTTTTCATTCCCTTAATTTTGTCTGGCGTCTGTTTTTAGGTAGCCCAAAAAGGCATCCACAGCTATGTTAAGTAAAACTGGAGAAAAAGGAAAAGGCAGTAAAAATTAACATCCATTAATGGCTGCTCTGTGGCCTGGGCCGTGACAAGGCCTCGGCATCTCCTCATGGCGCCGGAGTGCGGCACCCGCTGCAGCCCAGGGAACGCGGCTCAGTCACGTTGGGAACAGCGGCTGTGGGAGCAGGGGTGAGTGGAAGAGACAGACACGGGGGAGGGCGGGAGCTGAAGGAGTTTCGGGTGCTCTCAGAGGTCGGGTTTGTGATTTTTCCCAGTGGTGGCTGTGGGCCGGCGCCGGGCGATGAGTCAGTGTTTGTCACTGAGGGGGTTCTGCAGAGGGAGATCTGCAGCGCTCTGACAGCCTGTCACCAGCAGCCAGGCACGATGGCACTGCGCAGCTAACAGGGCTGGGAGACCGTAAACACAAAGAAACCAGAAAGGAAAAGGCCAATGAGAAATGCGAAGCGATAAACAACTAATTACACGGCACAAAAATAGCGTTTCTGCACCTTCAACTAGATTTGTTCTATGAGTTGGTTTTTTTGTTGGGTTTTTTTTCTCCAAGCTTTGCAAGCCTATACGGTAAGGAAAATCCTTTAAATTGCTCTCAGACACCCAAAAAACTAAATATAACCACACACATAGCCCAGTGGCATGATGTGCTCACTCCTGCCTCTGCCAACACTGAGATTTACAAAACAGCTCATTCAGCCTGATAACAGCATGGGACATCCCCCACGCTGGGTTTTCCTCTCCAGGGATGGAAAGTCTCCTTCATAGACAGAGACACCCTTGCAGGATGCCTGCAGCCCATCTGGAAAGGGCACAGCTGCTGTTCGGGTCACAGAATCCCAGAATCATTGAGGTTGGACAAGACCTTCAAAATCATAAAGTCCGAGCTGTGCCCAATGCCCACCTTGTCACCCAACCCAAAGCACTGAGTGCCACATCCAGGCCTTCCTTGGACACCTCAAGGGATGAGGACTCCAAACTTCTCTAGGCAGTCCCTTCCAGTGCTTGTCAACCCCCTCCATGAAGAAATTCCTCCTGATGTCTAACCCGAACCTCCCCTGGCGCAGCTTGATGCCATTTCCTTCTGTCCTGTCCCTTGTTCCCTTGGAGAAGAGGCCAGGAGAGCACCCTTGGCTGGCTGCAAGGTGAGCTGGCCAAAATGTGCACAGGTAAACAAAACCAGCTTGAGAGCAGAAAGTCCCAGAATAAAACCGGACCTCTCCTTTTCCTAAAGAAACTGGTACAGTTCTGAATTGGGTGTGAGAAGACAGATCCTGGGAAGGACAGTGGGTCAGAACCTTGCTAGAAGGCCATTGCTGCAGGAGGAAACTGAGGAAGCAGACATTTGTAGGATGTGGAAACTGGAACCTGTCCTGACAGCCTGGATTTTTTTTACCAAGTGCTCTGTCGAACTGGGCATCCCTGATGAACACTACAGGCAGCGAGTGACATTAACTCCACTGCTCAGTGCTGGTCCCTGCTCAGAGGCCAGACTCACACATCCTCTGCTCCCTTGGGCAGCCTGGCCCTTCTGAACCTTCCTCAGGACTCCCAGAAGCACAGTGGCTACCCTATGCTGTGTTCCTGTTATTTCTGACAGCAGAGCTCTTGGCATGGCATCACATTTCTTTATTTTACTTTTAGTTTGTTTGGTGAAAGATGGTGGAGCGTGGCAAACACTGAAAAGAGAATTGCCTGAAATTTCAAACTTCTTTTTTTCCAGCACTATTCGTCTATTTAAGGATTCAAAGGTGAGGAAAAGCCTCCATTTAATGAATTAATCAGAGTGCATCATTTGGCCCCTGGCAAAACAAGGCAGTTTGAATGCTTAGTCTGTGTGGGTTTGGTTTCCCACTGTTTTCTCTGCAACTCAATGCTCACAGATGCAGCATCTCTTCCCTGCCTTCTTTCCCCACACTGCTTTTAACCCAATAACCTCTTTTCTTCTTCCTTTGACTACCTACACAGCTGGAATTTTTTAGCTTTGGACACACCCACATTCTAGGGATGTCCAGAAAAAATTACACCAATTAAGTCATCCAAAGCCCCAAGCATAGTTAACATTCATTTAGAGCATGAAAAGAGCAACACACCTTCATGGGGCTTTGCCAATTACACGGTGTTTCAGCCAAATGCAAATCATGCCAGAATGAAAATTCCAAATTGTGCATTATGTTCATTTCTAAACCCTGTTAACTTAATTAACTCTTGGTTAAATGTGCACTGATGTCAGATGTAAAGCATGTTTGATGAGGCATGAGGCATTTTTCATTAGGCAAAAGAAAGAATTTGGAATGTGCAAACCATTTGCAACAAGAGAAAAGGCTCCCTTCCTCAAATTGTGTACAACTCACACCCAATTTGTGGTCAGTGAAGGTTTATTTTCTGCTTGTACTTTGTAATGCTGTTGTCAGTTTTACTTGGATCACAGAGCATTCTTTGGGCAACTCTATCCATCAAATGTGGAATATAATATTCTGCATTGTCAGTACCATTTAAAATGCAGGAGCAGGTAATATGAAAAATGATTAAACCATCCAACACAGGTTGTATTTAACCTGTGTTGCCACTGCTAAATCCACACACCGCGTGGCTGCTTGCTGCAGTTATTGGAGGCACAAGTCCAGATCCTCAGATCCTGTACCCAGCAGGCAGACAGCCATTTCTAAAACTAAATAAATAGCAGGAAAGGGGCTTATCATTCTTAGCAGAGCTGTGGCATTTTTTAGTGAACACAGATCCACAGCAGAAATAACTAGAAGAAGGTGCACTTCACTAGCTGCTAAAAACCTTGTTGTTTGCAAATTCATTATTATCTCAGGCTACTGTGCTGAATTTTTGTTGTTGTTGTTGTTGTTGTTTTTAAAGAAATAAAGGGAAAAAAAGCTCCAAAAAACAAACCTGATACCTGAATGTGATGCACACTAAGGCAGAGATTCCAAGCTGGCAATAGGAAAGTAATCTGGCTGCCTTCCAAAGCAGATGCCATAAAAACAAATTGTTATTGCCAGGGAAAACAGGCATTCCTGACTGCATAAAAAGGAATTAAATGGGATAATAACTCTGCTCTGTCCTAGAACTGAGGCAGCAGAAAAACTCCTTCCCCCCAGAATCCTGAGCACTGTGAGAGGCAGCTTCTAAAAATCACAGCTGGACACATCTGTCCTCCTTTCTCTACATGAAGGGAATTCTGAAGCCAGAACGAAGGCCAGCTGAAGGAGCAGTATCATACTGATGTGACCCACATTTTGCACCCCTCACCTATGGCTGCAAAATAAACCACAGGTGAGTAACATCCTCTTGTTGGCACAGAGACGCTTCCAGAGCACAGAGAGCACTGTGCTGACACTGAAAAACATGCAAGCAGGGCACCCTGTAGCCATTTTCCTGTCATTAGGTATGGTAAAGAACAAGAAGAGACAGATACCATGACAGGTCCAAAAATAACATCCCTGAGTTAAACAGAGTTATGGTGTCTGGCTGTGGGCTATATTTCCTGTGGCCAGTCAGTTGCCAGCACAGTAGCATTTCCCAGCTTTCCTTAGTGCTAAGCTGAGAGGAAAAGCTCCCTGCCACCCTCAGAATAGAAACATTCAGACTCTGGGAGGCTACACCATCTCTGTGTTTTAGCATCAGCAAGTCCAGAATAGCTCCAAAGTGCATTTTGATTTCTGTCTCTTCTTTGTGACTGCAGAGGTGGGCAGAGCAGTGCAGAAGCACCCGTGTTTGTTTCTGCTGCAGCTTTCTTTGATGTGCAATTTGCTCCATCTCACCCCTGATTCCATCTCCACATTCCCTGCTCTGGAAGCCCCTGTACATGGAATTTCCCATGTGGCTGAGTGACCACAGCCAGTTTATTCAGTGCTGTGAACACAGAGCTACTCCTGTCATGCGAGCTGAAGTGCTGCCTCTGCTGCTCATCCCAAGCCTGCTCCTCCTCCCAACACCCCCAGTTACCTTATTCTCTAGATATATTGCTATATTTTTAAACAGATCTGGTTATCTTATCAAAAGTTACTCTTAATTTGCTTCTTCTTAAAACAGACCAGAATATCCCACCTTTCCTGAAACTCAGTCCCAGCAGATGTTTGCTCAATATTTGCCCATGACAATTTCTGCTGATACAACACACATTACTTCAAAGTAACCCTTTGAACCTGAATTGGACTACAAGCCTCATACACACACTTTAATTTTGCTTACTAGAAGATGCTTGGTTTAGCATGAAGTAAATTTGCATACTGATAGATCTCTTCCCCTTCCAGTCACAATATAAAAAGTTAACATACTGCTGTCATAATCCAGTGTATGTCAAATCTGATTCCTTTTGATGCATTTAGCCACCTACTGTCACTTTAATGCATTTTCTCTGCATATGTACGTACCCTTTTTCATGTGAAAACATTTACACTGGCACTGAATTCAGTTAATTTTTCCCCAAAGTTGAAATATTCAAATAGAGGTGTATTCATCTCTTCAGAAGAATCAATATTTTCAAGTTAGGGAAATGGAGAAAAAGGAACGATTCCATTTTCACAACAATTGAGTTAGAAATAATTTTACACTGAAACTGCAGAGTTAATCAGTCATTCTTTTATCTTGTGTGAACATCTACTCAACTTAGGTGAAAACACATAGCTCCTCAAAATTTACCATAGGAAAATAACACCGGGGAAAGAAATCAAAAATATGTGAGAAATACATGTATCATGTATCAGAGCAGGGTAACTTCTCATTCAGTCCTGGCAACAAACAATGAGAGTAAAGAGACAGAAAGAAAAGAAAATTACACAGAGATAAAAAAGTTCATGCTGTTTATATGCCATATATCTGTCTCACACCCAACAGCATTTTCCTCAGGAAGCTAGGGAGAAAATTTATCTGCATCAAAACACCCATCTGACTTTTTAGAAAGGTATGTTTTCCTCTTTCTGGCATTTAATGGGTTCATTTGGCAACATAATTTAACTGCTTGCAGTTCCTCAACTTCCCTGGTAGCAATGGTGACTTGCTGGCAGCAGCCATGCTTTGCTGTACAGGTGCATGAAATTGCATTGCTCAGGCTAATTCTAACAGGAACCTTCTCAAAAAGCTGCCCAAGTACATGATGTGGGAGCCTTCCCACTCTGTAACTCTCTGAATAAACAGAAAACAGCACAGGGAGGAGCTGGAGCTGCTGGAGAGAGTCCAGAGGAGGCACCAGGATGAGCAGAGGAATGGAGCAGCTCTGCTGGGAGGAAAGGCTGGCAGAGCTGGGGTTGTTCAGAATGGAAAAGGCTTTGGGATGACCTCATTGTGGCCCTTCAGTGCCTGAAGGGAACAATGAAGAAAGATGGAGAGAGACAATTTACAAGGGCCTGGAGTGATTGAACAAGGGGGAATGTCTCCAAACTGAGAGAAAACAGGATTAGATTAGGCACTAGGAAAAAATTCTTTCTTGTGATGGTGGTGATGTATTAGAACCAGTTTCCGAGGGAAGATGGTGCTGCACCTCCCCTCTAAGTGACCAAGGTCAGGTTGGACAGGGCTTGGAGCAACCTGGGATAGTGGAAGGCGACTCTGCCCATGACAGGGATGTGGAACAAGGTGATTTTAAAGGTCCCTTCCAAGCCAAGTCCTTCTATGATCCTTAGATAAATACTATATAAATGCATGTACAATAGACTCTTCCAAATCACTTGCATGGCAAAAACAATCCCAGCAAAAGCAAAACCGAAACATATCCTCCTCTATAAAATTAAGAAAAAGGAAAGGATTAAGATGTTGAGAAAGCTACCACTTAGTTTCACTGATCCTTCAAGGTATTAAGCAGCAAGGGCTGTTGTCCTCCTTTAGCAAAGCTTTCAAGATTGCACAACCACTTAAACGAGCACTGAGAATTTTGTTTACCCAAATCTGTTCTCAGTGATTGCAGAGCATGGGGAAAGAGTCAGCAAAGATACAACTCCTCATTCCAATTTTGTCTCCCCACTGGTGTTATCACTGAGGCTGAACCTGCAAGCAGAGAGCATCACCCATGCCAGCAGAGCACTGGGATCTGTCAGATTTGCTGCCGCTGACTCGCTGATTGATTTTGTTTCTCCCGTTTCGGAGTCAGTGAGTTCTAAAACGTGGCCATTTTCCAGGCAAGTATGAACTGCAGCAGATTCTGCCTGTGAATCCAGGGTGCTTTAGCTGTAGGTGGGGGGAAAGAACAGGATTTGGTGCTGAGCCTTTGTCATTAGCATTTATGTGTGCACATGCACTTGCCCTCCAAAATTTCACCTTGGAGGAGAAAACATTCCCTTGGAGACAGAAAGGGTTAGAAAGCACAGAAAATCTCCTCATTATAATACTGACAGGTTTCTGGCCTTGAGCTCTATTCTTGCTTTTCAGTAAGCATTTCCTATGGGTTTGAAAGGCAGAGGTAAAACTAAGTTTACAACATGTTTGTGGGTGAAAAGAATGTGTGAAAATGGAGTCTATAAAACAGGAGTGGTCCCAGGATTTCACATATTCATTAATAAAGCATCTTCTCCAACTAAGAAGTCTCTATGGAATAGTGAAAATGTATGAGATTCCCTGAGTCAGTTTTACTTTATTTCATCTGGGATTTTTTTTAACATTTTAAATGAGGTATTTCAGCTTCACCCCTTGTCAAATCCCATGAATTCAGACAATACCTCATAAGCCTTTAAAGAGTAATCAGAGACGTAATTGCAGTATTTTGTTAAGTTACTATTGTGCCTGAAAAAGGGGCAGTAACTCAACTGCTCAGTGCTCCATAAAATCAAAGTTGGAAGAGACCTTCAGGATCATCCAGTTCCACTGTCACCTCAACACCACCATCATCCCCCCAAAAAAAACATGTCCCCAGGGGCCACATCCAGACACCTCTGGAACACTGAAGATGGTGACTCCAACTCCCTGGGCAAACTATTCCAATGCCTGATCACTCTTATAGTGAAAATTTCTTTCTAATACCTAGACTGAACCTCCCCTGGTTTAATTTAAGGTCATTTCCTCTCATCCTTTCACTTGGGACACAGCAGAAGAGGCCAAGTCCCATCTCACTGCCTCTCCTGTCAGGGAGTTGTGGAGAGCAATGAGGTCCCCTTTGAGCCTCTGTTGGAGTCCAGGGCACAGAGAATATTTCTCTGCCTGCTTTGGGAAGCCCTGATCCTCAGCAGAACTGCTTTTGTCTTTCGTCCCTGGAGAAAGTTACCAAGGCTTTGGGATGAGTTGGAGTCCACAGGTGTGGGAACTAGATAGCAGAAGGTAGTGGTAGCTTATCACAGGGTGAGAAATTTAGGGTTTTTGGGATTTTAGTGCAGGAGTGTATAGGAGGCAAGATGGAGGATTTTGGGCATTGTCTCATCTCCGTCTTCTTCTTCTTCAACCCCATCCTCTGTATATTGGTAGCAAGAAATTATTGGTTAGAGAAAGCAGTAGCATAGGTGTTATGTGAATAGATCAATAGGAATTATTGGTAGAAAAGAAGAAACAAAGTATGTTTTAGAAGGTAAATGGATTAGATAGCTTTAAAAGACCTTAAATTTGGGTGTTTGGTCTCCATTTTGTGCCTTTGCTTCTTGTACTCTAAGTCTGGTGTGTGGACGGCGTGCTGAACTTCTGATAAGAGAAAAATAAACAAGAGACCAAAGACTGAGAAATCAAGAGTCCTGCTCGTTTTTCATCCCTGGCACAGAACTCAAAGGGGAACCCCCTCCAAAGGGTCCGGGGGGTGGGTTCCCACTCTTGTCAGTTCCACTATAAACCCAACAAGCCTCCTCCAGATAAACATTCTCAACTCCCTCAGTCTTCCTCATAGGATGAAATGTTTTCCAGACCCTTCCCCAGCTCTGTTGCCCTTCTTTGACCATAGGCTGCTCAGTTATGCTGTTCACAAAAATGGTGTGTTTTGCCTTTTTTTATTTAGTGTTGATTTCTAGAAGACCGAGTTCAGATGGAAAAAAGGCACAAAGGGAAAAATATTCAGACAGATATAAATAGCAAGTCTCAACCCAAGAACATGCTGAACTGGCTGTAGATTACTCCTTTGAGTCACCAGATTGTTCTCCCAAAGACATATTTGTTTAGACTTCCATCCTTTCTCTACTTCTTATCTGGTAAGAAAGAACTCCACAAGGAAATAAAGTGAGAACAATGCTGGACAAAGACTGAGTATTTATTCTCAGTGGGCTGGTAAGGCTCTTGAGGCAAACTGCTGCTCTGCTGCCCACCAGCAGAAATGTGCTTTCTATCAAAATAACACAGGAATTCATTTATTTTTAGGTCCCCCTTTTCCATTTTACCATTTAGGTGATAAAAGATACTCATGGAATCATGGAATGGTTTGGGTTGGAAGGGACATTAAGAACCATCCAGTTCCAAACACCTGCCATGTGCAGGGACATCTTCCACTAGACCAGGTTACTCAGAGCCCCATCCAGCCTGGCCTTGGAGATCTCCAGGGACTGGGGGTCCACAAATGGGGTTCAGTGAAACAAATGAAGAAGGGATTTCTCAGGTACTTTGAGTGGTACCACGGGTGATGACAGAGTACAATGGCAGGACCCATCCCTGGGGCAGTCCTGTCCCTACTTTGTGCTTGGGAAGTACCTGGTCTCCTCTGAGCTGTAGTATTTGTCTAGCCCTGGCCAAAATCATGCCCAAGAGCCCAGTGAGAACCAGGCAGTGTTTGCACAGTCAGCACAGGACAGCCTGGCACTCCACCTCACTCCCTGCTCCTGTTTTATTTACCAGAGGAGATGTGGCCACTGAGCCCTATCTAACAACCATTTAAGTTGGCTGCAATCATTCTGCTCACTCTGATGCAACTTTGATTACATTAAGCAAATTGGAAAAAGGCCAGGTGGAATAGAAAACACTCTTACCCTTGTTTTGAGAGAGCGATTAACCTACATAAGAACATTTCTCATGGACATTACCAGCATCTAACCTCACCTCTGCTATCACAGGATGCAGGAATTCTGCCTCAGGGATTTTGGCATTGTCTTCACTATCCTTAGCTGTCCTAAGCTTACCTTTTAGAAGGTTATTTGAGGAGTGGACAGAGAGACAACAGAGTAGGGAAATGACCACAACCCTTCCCAAAGTATTCCGTCAATTATATCGGCCCAGGATACCTTTGGCCTAGGAGACACTCTAAAAATGAAACAATTTTAAGCAGTCTAACATTCAAAGCCATATTTTCCAGATTACATTGCACTTTTCTGAAATTAGCTAAGTTTTTCCATAAATGTATACTTATTTAATGTTAAAATCATTCTTGAAAGCTAAATATCGTCTATTATAGGCAAGATAGATCCTGCTCTTTTATTTATTCACAGTGAAGTGTATTTTCAAGATGTCAGATTACCTGGGAACTTTCTTTAATGCTTTTATCTGAGCTCTAATTTGCCACAATCTTTTTGGCACAGAGACTGAGTGACACACAGTTTCAGCTATGATCTCACCAAGGCTGTTTGCAGACTACTGATTTTGATACACACAGGAGCAGTTGAAGAATTAAAGCAGTTCCTTCTGTCCCAGGTTTGAAGTGGAAATGCAAACTTAGTGTAGATCAGGAAAACCTTTTTATTTCAGAAGAAATCACTAGAGAGACTTAAAGAGTCTCCTGAGGGAGGTGATTCTGCACCTCTGTTCTATTCTGGTGAGATCCCACCTGGAGTACTGCATCCATCTCTGGAGTCCTCAGTCTAAGAAAAAACATGGACCTGTTGGAGCAGGTCCAGAGAAGTGCTAGTAGTGATAGCCATGAGATAATGGTTTTAAATGAAAATATTCAGACTAGATATAAGAAAAAAATGTGTACAAGGGTGGTGAAACACTGGGACATGCTGCCCAGATAGATGGTGGATGCCCCATCCCTGGAACATTCAAGCCCAGGCTGGACGGGACCTTGAGCAGCCTGATCTGGTTGAAGCTGCCCTTGATCATTGCAGGGCTGGACTAGATCACCTTGAAAGGACTCTTCTGGTCCAAATGGTTCCATGATTCCATGATTTAATTTCTCATCTCTTCCTGAGCACTGAGAGCTTTGCAACCTTTGAGATCCAGACACTTTTGGGGCTGCAGGTGCTTTGCTGAACGTGCCACCTTCCAGCTTCTTTAACAGTCATCACACATCACTCAGAGCAGGTGACTTCTCCTCCCTCCCTCCCCTCCTCTATCAGTTAACACACACATTTTAAACTCTACTTAGCATCCCCTCTGGTTTTTTCTAAGCCACAACTCATGTTTGTAAACAGTCCTTGGTGT
Source organism: Dicaeum eximium (assembly GCA_013396995.1). NCBI lineage: Eukaryota > Metazoa > Chordata > Aves > Passeriformes > Dicaeidae > Dicaeum > Dicaeum eximium. The sequence goes on along the minus strand of VWZP01001475.1, from coordinate 137,589 downwards.
TTGTAACCTGATCAGACACATGACAATTTTCACTTGTCAGAGCAAAACTGACAGCAGTTTTAACAAGCAGGATAGCGCAGCCTTATACCATCCCTGTTTCCAGTGGGAAATGTACAGCATTCCCCACATGGTTCAAACAGTGGAGAGACCAAACAAGAAGATGTATAGCAGTAGTACAAAATCTAAAAAAAAAAACCAAAAAAACCCAAACCCAACAAAAAACTCACAAAAAAAAAAAAAAAATTAGATCATGAGGGGTTTTTTTTGCTTCCAAATAATTATACATTGAATGAGTTAATTTCCAAAGCTCACGGAACCCTCTACTTTGAAGGACTGGTTGAAAAAATTTTTATCAGCTTGAGTATTATCCATGGCATGCAAAAGAGGGAGAGATGGGGCATTAATCCCACTTTAGGGTGATATACTACACTTATGCTCCTGACACACCTGGCACAAGAAAGAAACTTTTTATATGGAAAAGTAACAGTGAGAATATATCAATATATATATTTTTATGCTCAATGAGGCTTAGCTAAAGAGAGAAACATGAGGAAGAAGCTCTCTGCAGACCATTAAATATCTGAAGGACTCAATGATCTGAAAAGAAATATAGGGAAATGAGAGTGACAACTGATCAAAGGGTAAAAATATCAATTATAAAAATGATGCTTTGGTCTCTGAAAGGTGAAACTGTATAAAAAGATCAACTGATCAAAATATCATGATTTACCATGCCTTTTTAAAAAGTACACCTGTCAGGTGAATAACTCTCTCAAAAACTATGATAGTTTAACATAAATGAATCATCAAGGTTAGAAGAGACACTCACAATTATCCAATCCCACCATCACCCCAGCACCACCATGGTCTCCCCTAAACCATGTCCCCAATGCCACTTGAGAAAGACTTCACCTAGAAATGACCTTGGTCATCAACAAGAGGATAAACTTTAAAGACTGACTGGCTTCAGTCACCCACTAGCCTAAAAGATTAATCTGAAATTTTTGTGAATGCTTTAACAGAAAACGCCTGGGATCAAGAAGCAATTATAAGAAGAAATTCAACTACTTAAAAAGCGGCTGCAAGTCCAGAAATAAAATCCCTCCCTCAGAAACACCAGTGGTTTTCTTCATTCTATCTATACATCTAAATCCAGGTAACTAAAGGAGCATCCTAGAGGAAACACATCTCAATTATTTTTAAAAGAAAAAGAATAAACAAAAGGACAGAAAGTGGCAATACTTTTCTGTGAAATGCGTTCATCTCCTAATGACAAATACTGGTTTTTGACTTCCAAGATGCTCTGGGATTGCAATCATCAGGCTAGATTTTCCTCAAATTGAAGAATAAATAAACAAGGAATTTTAACATTGAGCAAATTTCACAATTCATTAATCTAAAACCTTTAATATTGATGACTTTACAAGAAAGAAACAAAGCATCAAACTCCCTCCTGTATTGCTCACTATACCTTTCCAAGAATTGAAAAGAGTGCTTTATTTTCTACTTGGCTTTCTTTGAATTTTGCCAATTATATAAAATTTAAAAAGTGCTTGTTTAATGACCCTCAATCTTTTCCAAGGTCAGATACCTACTATTCATACATACAGATAGAGAAGGGGAAGATTTGCCAGCCCTGCTCCTGTGAGGAGCTGGACCAGGAGAATTCTAAGGGTCCTTTACTCCATTAGTTATTCTGGGAATCTGTGAATAAAACTCCTGCTTCTTCAGAAATTGTTCCCAGCTATCTTAGTTGGGCATATGGTATCAATTACCATAATACTCCAGTTCTTTGCAATCTTTAATATATTTATTTTCACAATCCTTTTGATAGGCAAGGAAGTCTATTATCCCTATTTTATAGATAGAGGACTCAGGTATGGAAATTTAAATGGTTTCTGCTAAATATTTCCATTCTATTCCTCATGATCAGGGTTCCTTGGATGCTGAACATATGTGAACATTTTTGCAAAAAATACCAAAAATATGCCTAAGTCCTCTTGGGAAATTTAGTTTTCATAATTTCAAACCTGATAACTGCAATAATTTCACAGGACTGGAAAGCTTTATTTTGGGCATTTTCATTTAAACACCTGATAAACCTTAAAATTAATGGCAGGAAAGCATCCTGTGATTTGATAACATACCCTGGACTCAGCCAAAGCCAAGCACTTAATTAAGCAGCATGATCATTTGAATGGCCTCGTAAATACATTGGCAAATTGTAGATTTTATTTCATAGACATCACAGAGGTGTAAAAGTTCCCTGATAACACTGGCATCACCTTAGTATGAAATACAGGTTAGTAACTCAGAGGGAGGAAATGAAGTATGAGTGTCCTTAGCCAGAGAATCAATGACAAATTACAACACAGAAGTTAAAACAGTTCCATAAGAGTTCCAGTCACAAGGCTCATCTAAATAATTCAAGAAGAGCTCCCCAGATTTGTGATCCCAAAAGAATATCAGCAGGTTAGCAAACTAAACTGAAGCCATAATAAAAGAAAAAATAAAAAGATAAAATATCTTAAAAAATTTATCAAACAAAATACACTTAAACGTAATCACCTACTTCCAAAACTGGGAGATATTCAAGGCCAATAAAGCCCGAGACATTTCCTCCTGGAAAAGGTGCTCAGACCTTGGCAGGGGCTGCCCAGAGAGGTTTGGAGTCCCCATCCCTGGAGTGTCCAAGGAGTGCCTGGATGTGGCACTCAGAGCTCTGGGCTGGGGACAGGGTAGGGATGGGTCACAGGTTGGACTTGATGGTCTTGGAGGTATTTTCCAATCTCAGAGATTTAATGATTCTGATTCTGTGATTTAACTAGAGATATTTTGCATAGTTTGAGCAGCAGAAACACATTTTACTTTAACACTCAGTGTGTCTAAACTTTTACTGCAAATACATCATAAAAACAATGAAGTGGGAAATGTAAATGGGGGCAGGTTAGCAGGGAAGAAGATCTACACTGAGCCTCTACAAGCTCAGCGATATTTTCTCCTCTAGACTTACTCAAACCTTAATCACAACCCCTCACTATGCTTATATCCCCAGGAGCAATATTCCTTTGCTTTAGCATACTCTGCTCTCTTTGTGGCAGATTGTTTTAAAAATATTTTAAAGGAGACACTCAGCATGCTGCTAAGACTCCTTCCATCAAAGCTGGAACAACACAGTTCTCCATAGAAGGAGTTCACTCCATTTCGTGTTCAATCTCCTGAGTAGTGTGAATTTATTAACAGCTTTGAAGTGGTAAAAAATGTGATATGTGTGTGTGTGTGTGTACAGATGATCCAAACAGTACAAAAAACCAGCCAGGGAATCAATAAAGTAGCTTTTTAACAAATGCATTTCCAGCCGATCAAAGGAATTGCCTAACGGCTACATAGGGCTGATCTAACACTCATTACATTATCATTTCAAGGAAACATCCTTTGCAGCTGAAAGGTGAAGTCTTTCTGTAATGAGCTCCTTCTGAGTCAGTAACAAGACCCCTTTTTATAGCGCTGAGACAAAATAAATATGTGACAAACACCGGGGAGGGATTATTCTCCGCAAACAAATGTTTTTCTGCATGCAAGGGCTCTGGCTTGGATTGGGTTTGCTGCTTGGAAGCCAGGAAACCTAAAGAGAAGGGGGTTTTTAATGTAGGGTCTTCTCATTAAAAGAGGGACAATTTCATTAATCAGAGGTTGCCCATGAGGGATGGTGTAGTGGGTGGACTCTGGATGGATGCCCCACACCTACCAAAGCTTTTCCATCACTTCTCTCCACAGCTGGCCAGGGGAGAGAAAATAGAGCAAAAGTTGATGTGCTGAGATGAGGACAGAGAGAGATCACTCACCTAATACCATCATGGGCCGCACAGACAGCTTGGGGATATTAATTGCATTTTTTACCTCAAAATCAGAGCGGGATAATGAGAAGTGAAATAAACACTTAAAAACACCTTCCCCCCCACCTTTCCCTCCTTCTCAGCTCTACCTTCTCCCTCACAGCAGTGCAGGGAAATGGGGAATGGGGGTTATGGACAGCTCATCACACATTGTTCCTGCCACTGCTCATTGCTCTCCACTACATTCCTCAAAACATTCTCTTACAAGTAAAACCACTTCCTCAAAGTTCCTGCTAAGGAAACAAGAACCTGTTACAAATAACCACAACACATTCAAAATTATCTGGGAATTGGACTTTTTCTTTTTTTTTTTCAAGCAATGACAGTGGCTTGAGGGCACCACATTGCCTCGTAGTTCATTCCAAAGCAGCAAGGAAATTCACTATCCTCCAGCTATCTTTGGATTACACAATCACATTACACTTTTGAAGGAAAGTACTGGTTTCACAAAATATCACTGCCTCCAAACTTGACAGTTCAAATAATCTGCAGCCATTACCAATATCTGAGCAATTGGGGTAGCTATGGACTATGATACAGAGACAAAATATTTTTCCATGGCATTCATTAGGAGATTACTGATTTATTGATGTAAACTCAGGCAGGCTGAGGCTGAGTACTCTGTTTTTCATGGTGCCTTTTTCTCAGGAGTACTGTGGTTTTCCATAAAAACTTTATTGGCACAAGAGCCTTCCCACAGGGGCCAGAAAGAAAATCAGGAAATCTTGTCCCTCACAATGCTTCAAAGGGAGTCAGAAGATCCCTTCTTCATGAAGAGAATCATGACCCCTCAGAATCATGCACAAAACCAGGATTCATCTCTTGTGATATTCCATGTCTTCACTGTTCATGTCTATGTCTGAAGCTCTTCAGTCCAGCCTCGCTTGACACCAGAGGGATAAACAGCCATGATTTTAGGGAATGATTTCTCTAACCAAACTGAAATGTCTTACTCTTGAAAACGAAGTCACGTTAGAAATGTCTGTTTCTCTTGATTTGTAATAAGATAAAATGGCTCAGGAGCAGGCATTTACCATGAGGATGTTTGTGTGTGATGGGCTGAAGCCCACACTGACAGTCTGAGAGGGGTCCTGCTTTGCAGGCTGTGGCATTTTGGGGACGGGACATCTGCACACCAACTCCTGCCATTTTCTGAGCAATTGAGAAGCTTCAAAAGGGAAAGGAAACAGCAGCCTTCCCAGAGAATTCACAAATCAGCAGGAAAATGGAAATCTCTTTAAATCTGTTCTTTTTTTCCTTTCCCTTGTCTCTGTGAAAACTGACTTTTTCACAAGCACAGGTCTCCCCTCCAAACTTCCCATCAGCTTCCAGTAGAAACTGGATACCATTTTCTGCTCTAGGACTACCAACCTTCAGATTTTTGTTGATGTATTGACATAACAGACCTGAGTATTTCTTTTACCCATCATCCCTTTTAAACTTTTCTTAATCCTTTTCATTTTTTTCTCTATTTCTTCCTTTCTACCATCAGCCTTCAGCTGCCTCAAAGGGTTTCAGAGGATGCTGGAGGAAGAACTTACTACAAAAAAATGTGGAGATAGGTAGAGGGAGGAGAAAAAAGAGTGAGCTGTATAATGTCCTTAAGGCACAAAGCTGTCCTTTTACCTTTCCCTGGAGGACTGGAGCATTTCTGTTGCTTTAACCAGATGTGGACTGCAAAAATTATGCAAAAAAACACCTCTAAGTGTGTAGTTGGAAATTTCCTCACACTCATAAAAGGAAATTAATGTTGGGCCTCAAACTGTACATGGAGTTTGTTGTGGATTACAGGAAACTGAGGAAGATCCTTTGGCCACCAAGTGTTTTGTTAGAAAATAGACTCAAAAATGAAGAAAAAAGGTTTCATTTCCTATACTTATAATCAGAGGAGCAACCACTAAGATGATGCAGGCCCTGCACTTTCCTTCTATATTTTATTTCTTTTTTGCTGTTTTTGAGTGAGGAATATATCCACCTCTCCTGTCCCTAGCTCAAGTTATTCTAAATGAAGTATTGAAAATTGTAATTTAGGAGATACAACCTGCAAGGCTGGTAACTTTCAGTAAAGTTGATGATATTTTATATAAAAGTTTATGTCCTTGCTTGCAGTTCAAGATGCTGAAGTTGACTTTTGTTGCATTCCTTTTAGTCTTGCCTTGCCACAAAGAAGATTGTGCCTTTTAATATTTTGTAATTTATAGCATGGCCCTGCAATGGCTAAATTTCGCCTCAATTTTTATTTCCTGACCTGTCCCTGAGGCATTTGAATATTCAGGAATTTTCACACTCTCATTTTCTTCTACAGATGGCAGCTAACATTAAAATATTAACAACCAAGTGAAATAACCAAAACCTTTACCATTTGACTCTCCAACTCCACCCTTCCCAGAAGCATAGCTAATTTATATGATAATTAAAAGGAAATTGCAAAATTTTCAGTTTCCCTGAAAGAGTCTCTGAGGTGAAAATATCGGTTAATACAATTTTTTGCAAGGATAGGAACAATAACTGTCTATTTTAACACATTTTGAGAAGATTGCAATAGAGATTTCTGTGGCTTTAGTAACTGAAAATGCATGAATGTATTAAAGTATTCACTGTATAGCATAGTAAAGAAATTCTAAATATAATTCTAAATGTATGGATTAAACTGTGTAGTTTGAATGGCGAGACAAAGTTTGTGATAAACACTGACTTCTAAACAAAAATATAAGTGCAGTATGAAATAAATAGGTCATAATGAAGGACACATTGTTCCCAGCCTGATTTTTCTCCTCTAATGCTGTTTTTTTGGGGGGGTGATGGACTTTTTAAAATTATTATTCAAAGTTATAAACCAATTGTCGCACACTGAGTCACACTTCTTCCCTTCCAGGCGAGTTTCTGAGCTTCCTGCACACATCTGCTGCTGGCAAACACGGGGAAAGGTAAAGCAAACACGACTGAAAGGTGCTCCCTGCTGCTCCTGCTGCAAAGAGTGTTTGCTCTTCCCCCCCGACCAGCTGCCACCCCAGGCCAGGCAGGTGGCACCCCAGCTGCTGTGTGACCCCAGGAAAAGGGTCACTTACACCCACCCAGCAGCTGGTAAGGCGTTATCAGCACCACAGAAAATGCACCTTTTCCTCCTTATCTAAAACAAGCGTCCTTGAACGGGCTCAGTATGAGTCCCACTATGAACTCTTCCTATAAAAACCCTTGTGGCAAGTCCATATAAATTTGCCAGGCCACCAAGTTCTCTGTGTTACCCTAAATTTTCATCCTATACTGATTTTCAATTTTTTTTTTTTTTTACATTACTGAAATATTTAAACCGCAGCTAAAAAGTGTATCTTCCTATGTGGCTTGTATGCACCCACCGCATGGTTTATCATTTATTATTATTATTATTTATTATTATTTATTATTAGAAGTATGGCCTTCAAGGCCAAGTTGGATGGAGCTCTGAGCAATCTCATCCAGTGGAAGGTTCTCTGCCCGTGGCAGAGGGGTTGGATCTGGGTGATCTTTACAGTCCCTTCCAACCACTTTATATGGTTTTATGATTCTTGGCAATGGCAGCTGGGTGGCAAAACTGTTCTATGTGGTGCTTAAAGGTGCAACATCGTGATCAATGTGGGATCAGAATCAGTCTGAGGGAACAGAGGAGATCAGAGAAGAGGCATTTTATTGATTTTATCTCTGATTTTATTTCTGTCTTTGCAGGGATGCTCCAAAGCCCCTTTCAGTCTTCTCAATGCATGGGCAGCACAGGCAGCACTGACACAAGCCCTCCTCAAAGCACTTTTTTCTCCACAAAATTCCATCTTAATTTTAATTTCTGCCATTAAACCTAGCAAAACTTAGGTGCCATTAGTTGAGAACTGGTGCTTCAAGATACAGTTTTGTCTTAACATATGAAATTTATCCTTTACTATAATAATTTACTGTTCTACCTAGCAACAATAAGAAAATAAGGCCTGAAGGTGTTTTCAGATAGAAATCACAGTTTATTTGAATAAATAATGAATATGAGAATGTAGTGTTAAAAAATAAGAGATGCCCAGAGACTTAGAGGATCAAGAAAAGTTGCAAGGCAGAGATTTTGTAAAGAGTTTGCTAAAAGACAGCATTTTCTTCTCCGCTTATGTACTAATTAAAACAATTAGTAAAGGTAAATATTTATCTACTGTATATATTTCATAATATTTTGCACCACTTCGAAATAAAATTAGTGCTCCATGTTCCACAAATCTGATTTGAACAAAGAAAAATTAATAGAGGCTTCATCTACAACAAATTAGTCATCTCTTTAAATGAAATTTTAGAGTTTAGAAAGGTGATAGGAGCCAAGCTATAAAAATTACATTCTCAAAATCAAAGCTATTTAATCTTGCCTTCATATGGGTACATAAAAAGTAAATACCACCAAAATGTGAACCTCAAAATGGGGTGTTATGACCTTCCAGGTTGTTCCTTTGTGCATGAGTGGTGTTGCTCCCACCAACACTTGTTCATCTCCTTTTGCAATATGACCCCGAAGCACACAGATTAGCAAAGGTAAATATGAAATCTGCACTATTTCTGAAAGAGTTTTGTGCAAGCAGAAACAAAGGAAAGCTGTCTCCAGTGCACACAGGTGTAAGGGCTCGATAAACAGACCCACAGCTGCCAGCAGCTCCGAGTGTACAAACAGAGCAGTTTTTTGGGTATTTAACAGTCACCTAAGCAACCAGTGCAACACACCTCTGAAGCTGCCAGTGCTCAAAGCTGCCCTTGCTGCTGCTTGGAATTAAACACCACGTGAGGCTCATTTAGCAGAGCTCTTTCCCCTCAGACTTGCAGGTGCCAGAGCAAGGCAGGTGGGATGTGGAGAGTACAACATTTGAAATGTCGCCTTCTGCCATCAGCTGGGGCCCTTCAGTTTTGCCTTCCTGCAGGTTCGTGGCACTGAGCTGGTAGAAATTTGGCCACTGAGAATCGTGTTCTATAATTTCCTGGTTGCCATATCACCATCAGCCAGTATTTTGTCTGTGTCCCCAAAACTCAAGTTTAGAGGTGAGAGTTTCAGAGATGTTTCCAACAGAGGGTTCATAATTCCGGAGAAATTTGGGGCAGAGTGATTTGTTGTCCCACTATGTGCTGCAAGAGGAGGAATATTCATCTCTGCTCTTCCAGTGAGGATGGCAATGAGGAGGAGGAAGGTGGCAATGTCTTCTGCCAAGACAGAGTAACAACTGCACAAAGTACACAAATCAGGCAAGGGTATAAATTCAGGTGATTCTCACTCCCAGTTGGGCTCAAATGACAGACACCAAGAATGTTTTACTGTCAACACAATGGTACCTCTGGCATGAAGTTCTGCTGCTTTCTCAGCTATGCTGCAGAGACCTATATATGGCCTCTTAATTTGAACACAATCAAATAAATTTGATGGTGGATGAAAGAGTAAAAAAAAAATCTACTTTATGGTAAAAATATTTATTTGAAATAAAGTATTTCCTTAAATTAAAAGAGTCTGGGCTGCTGTGTCCAGCTCTGGCTCCTCAGCACAGCAGGGACAGGAGCTCCTGGAGCTGAGCAAGGGCCTGGAGCATCTCCGTGCCCAGGAAAGGCTGAGGGAGCTGGGGCTGCTCGGCCTGGAGAGGAGCCCCAGGGAGAGGGGCCTCAGCCCTGGCTGTCCCTGTGTGTCCCTGGCTGTCCCTGTGAGTCCCTGTATGTCCCTGCCTGTCCCAGGCTGTCCCTGTGTGTCCCTGTGTGTCCCTGTGTGTCCCTGGCTGTCCCTGTGTGTCCCTGGCAGTCCCTGTGTGTCCCAGGCTGTCCCTGTGTGTCCCTGTGTGTCCCTGTGTGTCCCTGTGTGCAGGAGGGGCAGAGCAGGCCCAGGCTCTGCTCCAGGCCCAGCAATGGCCCCAGAGCCACGGGCAGGGACTGAGCCCAGCAATTCCCCTGCACAAGGCACAACTTCTGCCCTGGGCAGTGCCCAGCCCTGAGCAGAGCCCAGAGAGGCTCTGGGGTCCCTCCCTGGGGACATTGCAGAGCCATCTGGACACGGCCCTGTGCCCTGTGCTCTGGGATGGCCCTGCTGGAGCAGGGAGGTGGCACCAGTGACCCACTGTGGGCCCTGCCAGCCTGACCATTCTGTGATGATGTGAAATGAAGCAAAAATAAACCTCTTCTCTTTCCTTTCCTCAGCTTGCTTATCAAACCATGGCCAGGTAGGAATTACTGATTTTGTCACGCCGCTTCTGATCAGGATGCAAAAAAATTCCCAACAGGCAGATTTCCAGAGGAATTAGCTCTGCATATACAATCCATTCCGTTCTGCAACAAAAGATTGATTTAAAACAGTAAGCGTGGAAGGCTGTCCAAAGATTCTTGTTACACAACAGCTTTCAAACCTCTGACACAACCATGCACCATAATGGCCAGGCATTGCTTGTTTAACTCTTTTTCTCTGGGTCCCTGCTGGGCCTACATTCATTTTTCTTGGTTCCTGTGCCCTGTGTAGCATTCACAGCAACCACTTCCCTGCAGCAATCCTGCTTGGAGTTTTTCTGGATTTTATGACAGCACTGCTTCAGATTAACTGCACCCTATTCTTCTATGAGCCAGTTAATCACTGTACTGCTTATTCTATTACTGGGTAATCAAAAAATTAACAGCAATCATCCTATAATGGCAATTCTGTGGCATTACATTAGTCAACTTCCTCTGTCCTGAGCTGCTCTTACACAAATTACTCCTTTTTTAATAATTTAATCTATTTTTTTTATACTCTGAAGTATCTCTCACATTTTGATCCTGACCTATAATGATTAGTTCAGGTAAGTTATTTTCATAGCTATTCATATGATAAAAAAACCAAAAAAATTTTCATATTTGAAGTGGTTTCTTCTACCTGGACAATTTCCTTCCCATTAAAACTTTGTGTTGGGCACCCAGGCACTTCTTTTGGTAATTGATTTTTTGGTAATTTAGCATATTTGCTTTCCTCAGAATTGTCTCAAGCACTCTTGAAGCAGTAATATGGAGGTTACCTTTGTAAAGCTTCTCCTGCCCACAGTTAATTCAGCAGTGACAAATTTCCCATAGCAAACAAGAGACTTGACATCAGTATTTCTAAACAGTGGCAGCTAATTACATGACAGGCCCTAATTAGAACAACAGCATGACCTTCTGTGTGTAGATGCTCACAGAACTACAACTGAATTCAAACAGAATTTCAAGAAGGCTGGTGACACAGAAACTTTCTTCCCATATCATAGAGGCATACCCCACATCCCTTGGGATGTCTCAAACAAATTTGATGCTGCCGTAAATTCATATATTATGCTAATAAGAGGGTTACAGATTTTTTTTTTTTCCTAAACATCACTCAATTGAGCAATTAGTGTCTCCAAACTCTTTCACAGCACACTTGATCAAAAAAGTCATGGCTGACTTTCCCACCATCAGGCAAGCAAACAAAATCCAGTAATCCAATAGGTGATTGGAGGATGCTAAATTAGAGAACCACGGAATGGTTTGGGTTGGAAGGGATCTGAAAGATCATTCAGTGTCACCCCTACCATGGCAGGGACACCTCCCACTGTCCCAGGCTGCTCCAAGCCCCAGTGTCCAACCTGGCCTTGGGCACTGCCAGGGATCCAGGGGCAGCCACAGCTGCTCTGGGCATCCTGTGCCAGGGCCTGCCCACACTCACAGGGAAGAATTTTTTCCTAATACCTGACTTAAATTTCTCCTCTTTCGATTTGAAGCCATTACCCTTTGTCCTGTCACCCCAGTTCCTGGTGCAGACCCCCTCTCTGACTTCCTTGTAGCCCCTTCAGACACTGGAAGGCTGCTCTGAGGTGCCCACACAACCTTCTCTTCTCCAGGCTGGGCCACCAAGCAGATTCACAGGGTCCAGGAAACAGGGAATTACAGGTCCTCTACCAAACACCAGAAAACAGCCTAATACCCTAAACACACACACCTGACCACCTTGTTCTTCATGCTCTTCCCATTTCAAAAGGAAGGAATGAGGATGGCAGGCAACTCAAATGCATCTATAACATTAAGATGTACCCCAAAATGACAAAGATGTACCCCAAAGGAAGAGTTTCAGCTGAGTACAATATAAAATCACTCATCAAGGGTGCAACTAAAAAATTTAAATCTCTGCTAGTCATCCACTTAAAAATGCAAATCATTAACAATGCCACAGAAGTTATTGAAGGCAGCAATGGTTATTGGTTATCCTCCTGTACTGTTTCATCTCATTTAGAAGGTGTTGTGTGCGATTTGTTTTTAAAAATTCATTGCATCAGGGTACTTTTTTTCCACAATTTTATTATTTTAAAATATTTTTTGTGAATCAAGTAATTGAAGCATTCAGTCAACATGAATTTGAATTGTTTTTATCTCGCTTAACTATCTTCATGTCTCTGTTAGCAGAAATAGAAAACAGTTGCATGACATGACATAGTTATGTGACTGAAATTTTCAAGACAGACGTGTCTGGAAAACTTGAAGAAAAGAAGAGACTTCAAGCAAAACCTTTCTGTGCTGCTCATTTTTATCATGAGTAACCTTAAACCACCCTAAACTGAAGCAAATATGCTTTAATTCTTGTCAAAAGCTTTACTACTCCCAGTCTCTTATTAAAGATACAGAGTAGATGAAAGAATTTGCAAATGTTATTAAAGGTGAAGTCGAATTAAAGAATGAAGACTCCAGTGCAGGGAGGTACAAAATCATGTACTGAGGGTCTGCAGTGGTTGTGCTGCTTTCCCAGGTCTGATTCTGTGTCCTGAACAGTGGCACTTCTATTTTTTTCTATTTAAATTGTATGAGAATTCCACACAGAGAGAGAACACAGACCCTGCTGTATACCTGACAGCCATTTTCCAATTGCATTTAATGATATGACAAATGGTGTGTAATATCTGTGAGAATGATTTTAAAGGGTTTGCTCAGTAATCCCATTATCTTGATTAGGCTGCTATGATAAGCATCTTTTAAAAATCTTATTTGCCCCTGGATTTTCCTTTGTAGTTTCATTGCGCTTTGAATTGAATTGCATGCATCATCTTTCTGCCACAGCCTCCTATTTTATTCCAGCAATTTTGGATGTTATTGCCCCCTTGGCATCCCCAGATGTGCACTTGCAGATTTCACTGCCTTGTTGGATGTGCTTTCCCCTAGGTCATTGCTGCATTAGGACAGATTCACTGCAGGAAACAAATGGACACATTTGAGCACTTCAAGCCTTAGCAAATATGTGTTCTGCCCATAGTTGTGCAAAAATAAAACAAAATTAAGACGTATACTGGTGATATTACTCTCTAAGGATAGAGCTTCTTAAATCCCCTGGGTAAGGAGTAGTTTCTGTTTGTATTGTAACCAGGTAAAGTACAGCCACGTATTGTTGTGTACCACACCCCTGAGGAATCATGGAATCACACAGGACCTGGAGACCTTACAAGCCTTCCTCTGCAGGATCCTGACAGGAGCAGGTACGTGCAGACTGCAGAATTTATAGTGACAGAACAAAACCCCAGAGTTTCAGCACAGACGTTATTCCAGCAGCCTGGTCAGCAGTGCCTCCAAAACATGACTTGGAAAAGGATGTGATTCCTTCTGAGGGCACCAGGGATGGGAAAAACTTCTTAAAAAACGGAGAGGCACACATCTGTAAGCACAGCTGCTCCAGAAGGCAGGACCCACAGGAAAGATTGGCACCTATGAATTGCTGGGTGTCCAGGGCGGGGAGCAAGAAGAGAACTAAAAATATCAACTTATGTCAGCTGGTAAAAGTGCACCATGAAACTTTTCATAATATCCTGATTGGCAAGGGGCCCATAAGGACAATGGGTTAATGGCACCCTAAGAATCCCACCCTGTGCCTAAAACCATTGTCCAGACATTTTTTAAAGCCAGTAAATAACTGCCCCCAAAAAACCATCATGAATGAGGACCCTGAGCAGGCATTCAGAGGTCTGTTGAGGACACGTGCACAGGACTGTGAGGTATGATTGGTACAGAAGAAACTACAAGAAAAATGCTGGGGGAGGCAGAGGAGAGAAGCCACCACAGGGAACACTCCTAGAAACCTCAGGCTGCCATGCCTGTGGTTATTTAGGATGCCACACACGAGGTAAATCTGCATCACATACAGGAAACAAACCTTTGGCATCTTCTTAACTGCCTAAAAGGCCAGTTGTGTGATTTTATCTCAGATTTTGAGATATTAAAATGTGGAGGAAGTACGTGGAGATGGCAGCATCTCCATGGGAATAATCAGTGCCAGAAGAGATTCAGACATGGAGTTTTACAGCTGCTCTGCTGAGAGCAGTGAACACCAGCCCTTTGCAAACTTGGGAGCCAGGTGGCTTCTCTTCAGTGCCAAGCTCTTCTGGGAAGTCTGGTTCTGAGTTTTCAGGGGAGGACCACTTCACAATATTAGTTTCTAATTAAAAACGAGTTTACCAAAAGTGGAAACATTTAATAAAAAAAAAGCAAAATTAGAAACCACCAATAGATGTAGTGGTGCCAGAGCAGTCTGCCCTGAAAACCCCTCTTGTTCTGATGCGGTATTCTCATACTCTGGTAACAGAGGGACACAACTTCTCCCAGGCTCAGCCTGGGAAAGCTCAGAGAAAGAATTAAAACATTATTATCTTATCCCTTGCACCTGGTGCTGTGAGGGATGTTTACAAGAAGGAGTTATTCCCTTCTTGACCAATGGTGCAAGAGAAGTTTCCTAAAGACCATTCAGGCCTTAGGTTCACTATGCTCTCTATAAGAAATGTGGATTTTCTATTAATAAATGCCTTTTAAGCCTTCTCAGTCATGGAGTCTGTGTCACCTTAGTCTGTCCCCTATATCACCTGTGTAACATTCTGATGCATAACTATCACTGCACAGCCTCAGAGAGCTCAGGAAGATGATATTTCTAAGTTACACACAACTTCCCATGAGTGGTTTGCATTAAAACCAAGTCAGCAGCTGAGGTGGGGATGACCTTTTGACTACAACCACTGCTCCCCTCACAAGTAATTTCTCTAGAGCTATATTTTCCTGCTTTATCTTAGCAGATGATACTATTGCTACTGCCAATGCTACTCTAAAATTCCTTTTTATCTATTTTTGAGCTGTTATGTGCCTAATAATTATAATGTAAATGTGCTTTCATAGCTACTGGGCAATTCTTGTTTTTTCTCTCTTCATAATAAATGACTCATATTAAATTACAAACAGCAGCCTGAGGCTGTAGAGTTGATACCCAGAGGCTATTAAAAACTTTCAACCTCATGTCTGACAACTGGGGAGTTAAACAAACATCCTCACATATGTTACAGTTACAATAAAAGTGATAATTATCTTTGTATTATAAAGGATGTTAACTACCCCACAAATTTATTTTTCTTAAAATTTTATGAGGATGCAAAGCTACATTTTACAGCTTTTACATTTTGTTTTCATTACTGTATGGTTTGTAACACCATCTCACAAGCCTGAAAAAAAAAAAAATTATGGTTTTGGGTTTTTTACATTGGCAAAGGAATATTCATTGCCTATAAATTCCTCACTCTTCCTCAGTTTCCAATAGCACTAAAGGACTGCAATAGTTATTTTCAAGGCTTTCTTCTTAGTGGATGATATCATAGACTTCTATCATTTTTTATTTTTTACTATTTCATACTACTTTAGTTAACCAGTGTGAGGAACCTGAGGTTGCATACAAATTTAAATCAGATTTTTTATTTTTCATTCCCAAGTGATCAAGAGTCTCTTCAAGCTGGAACAAAAATAAACACATTTCAAATGGTCTCAAACACTGGGCAAGCTAACGGGCATAAAAATGCTTGTTATTAAAATAAATGCAACTTTCTTGGGCAAACAAAACTGGAGCCTATAAATAGATTAACCCTGACAAATTAAGCAGGTGCAGGAAAGCTGTGGAGCCTGTGATGTGGCTCCTGAAAGCAAGAAAGGACTCATCTGATGGAGATAAGACAATTGTTTCATGCTTCCAAGTACTCTTAAGGAGCTGTTTGATTTGAAACCTCCTGAGATGATTAAAAAGCACCTACCAGCCCTTTTTATCCTTATTTTCATGGGAATATAGAAATATTATGCCACAACATTATGTTCAATAGAAATGCAGATTAAAGTGATGGCGTTTCTGTGCAAAACATTTTGTCTTTATTTATCCACGGTGCCCCATCTCATCAATTCACCAAAGTGTTTGGACACCTTTTCATTAAAAAATAACATCTGTGAGGTACATCTATTTTGATTTGGTATTGGATATTTACACTGCTCTGCTGGACATTTAGACAGTAAATATTGGATGTTTACATTGCAAGTGAAAAATAGACCCTGAAAATATTAGAAAATGTGGATTTTTTTGTTCTTCCTCTGGAAGAACAGCTTTTCTCTGAGCCAAAACTACACAAAGACCTGAAAATCTGAGAAAAAATATCTCTCCTCTGTGACTTAATTTTCATCTCCATTGCTGGGAGGAAGGGGAAAAGCGGAACAGGGGGAAGACAAAACATGAGAGAGAATTATGGTTTAGATAAACAATAAAAATAAAGAGTTTTACACAAATAGTCCTTATTGTAAGAAAGCAAATTAGCTAAATATGGTGGAGATTACATATCCATGTAGTGCTCATATTCTTCCTGACATTCTGCAGAGATGTGAGCATTCTCTTCTAGGTAAAAAAAAAGAACAAAAGAACAAAAGGTCATAAATACCAAGTGGAAAAGAAACAATATTTGGAAAAGAATATGTGTCGTAAAAATAAGTTGCTATGAGCTCATTTGGCAGAAAAACTTAATTTTTTCCCTGTTTTTCTGTAGGAAGCGAATGAATCTATAGTATTTAAAATAGAAGCTATTCTTATGAAATAAAGCATTCTTAAAATGAGAATAAAGCAATTTCAATCATTAGCCCAAGAGAGAAAATAAAAATACATGTGGTCAGTAGGAAAAGGGGGTTATTTTTCCCTCCATATTTCCCTAATAGATTATTCCAAACATGTTAAGCTGCTTTCAAGAAATCTAGGTGACTCTAGAAAGATTATGCAAATAATTATTCCATTTCTGTTCTTTTTTTGGTGAAGTATCTCCACCATTTTTAATGTAGCAATGTCCCAGCAGCCCATATCTCTACCACACAGCTGGCAAGCATATCTAAAGGATTATGCATAATATGCATGTGAGCCCATGAAGCAAATGCATTTATTTAGGACTGAAAAGAAGTAGGAAAGCTTTAGTTCCCGAGTCACAGAGAAAAATGGCTTAAATAAATTTCTATTTCTCATCCATCCTTTTCCTCAAATCCCAACCTCTTCCTACCTGCACTTCCATTTTCATGGCAAGGTTAAAAGGATCACCAAACCCACCCTGCTCCCTGCCAAGCCAGTGCAGACTTGAAAAGGTTTGTTTGTTTTTTTTTTTTAATTATGGATTCTGGATGGTTTTTTTTTCTTAAAACTAGATGGATGTACAAAATATTTTCTACCCTTCTCCTCCTTAGGCAAGCATTTGTCACTGACATTTGTGAGAGTTGCAGGCTCCCATCAAGACAAGGCTGCTGTGGAAACTGGCAGGTGTGAATGCAAGAGAATAATTCATTCTCCTCAGTCTTATTCCTGGGAAAGAAAATGTGCAATTGCTCTTCTAAACACAGGACTACATATAAGGAAAAAAAAAAAAAGGGAAACAAAACCCAAAAAGTGCTGCTTTTTTGATGATAGTTTATCCCAAATAAGATTTTGCATCACTCATCACTATTTTAAAAATACTATTTCCACAGCTAGGACAATCCCTTAAATATGATGCCCAGACTTCTACTTTTATGGCATTTAATTTTGTCTAAGTGTTTCTCTCCATTGCCAAGGGGAATCTCCATCTCCAAGTCCTCAAGGAATGTGAATGTGGGTGGGCACATCCCCCCTTAAATTCCACCTTGCTAACAGCTGGATTTAAAATTTGAGGATTCAAAGTTGTCCAAGGAATCCTGTGTTAGGGAATGGCAGCTGGTTGGATTGTTTGTATTAATTTATACTCTTTGGGTTCCCCATAGAGTTTAACTCACACCTGGTGCACCAGCAGTGACACCAGCTAGAGAAAAACGAGTTTTTGTTTTGGGGCAAACTGAAGCAGAATGTTTTGAACTGAGTTGTTCATGTGCTGATAGCAATCAAGTCAAGGAAACAAAGCCTACACACCTCCTGAGCTTCCAGGTGTTTTTTGCCTTCTCACTGAAACCCATGCTGTCACAACTGGAACAATTGGTGTCCCAGAGGGCAAGGGACATCCTAACTGCTCTGACTTATTGCTGAGCTGCTAAAGCAGGAGATTTCCATACCTAAAAGCTCACACAGAGAAATGAATTTCACTGTTGCACTTCTGCATCAGATTTTTTCTAATGTCTTATTACATAATTTTCACCTCTGGCTTCACCCTTTTTCCCAATACCCTAAAAAGGCAGCAAGTGATTAAAAGGCTGCCTACAAGAGCCTGGCACACCCAATTTCTGCCCATTTATGAGCCCCTAAATGTCACCCCATAGAAGTGTGGATCCCATGCTGTGAATATCACTCTCCTGGCCAGTAAATCTGCCTTGCTGTCCTTCTCAGATCCCTTTGAGGTGTAATCCCAGAAACTGCTTAGCTGACAGCTCTGTTTTTCAGCATTTTGAATCTCCCTCAGAGTTCTTGTTCTTTTAATCTATTTTAAGAAAAAATCATGGCCAATAACAGTATCACCAGGCTTTGGAAAATGACCAAACTGGGTCTGTTCTCAGTTGTTCACCTCTCACATTGAACTGTCCACAAAGGAAATCAAACCCCCTGGGATCATCTGGTGGATGAGAGGCTGGATATGCCCTGCCATGGGTGTTGGGACACAGAAACCCCCCTGTGCTGGACTGATCCCACAGCCTGGGATGCTCAGGTGAGAGCCCACCTGCAGAGCTGTGCAAGCCCTGGGCAATTCCCAGCACAGGGAGGAGCTGGAGCTGCTGCAGAGAGCCCAGAGGAGGCAGCAGGATGAGCAGAGGGCTGGAGCAGCTCTGCTGGGAGGAAAGGCTGGCAGAGCTGGGATTGTTCACCTGCACAGGAGAAGCTTTGGGCTGAGCTCAGTGTGGCCTTGCAGGGCCTGAAGGAGCCCCAGGAAACATGGAGAGAGACAATTGCCAAGGGCTGCAGGGACAGCACACAGGGAATGGCTTCAGACTGAGTAGGGTTAGGTTAGATATTAGTAAGAATTTGTTCCCTGGGAGGGTGGGCAGGCCCTGGCACAGGGTGCCCAGAGCAGCTGTGGCTGCCCCTGAATCCCTGGCAGTGCCCAAGGCCAGGTTGGACACTGGGGCTTGGAGCAGCCTGGGACAGTGGAAGGTGTCCCTGCCATGGCAGGGGGTTTGGAATCAGATGATCTTTCAGGTCCCTCCCAACAGAAACCATCCTATGATTCTCTGATGACTCCAAAGCCCCTGTGAAGGGATGGATTCTGACACCCAATAGAAATTGCACACGAGATGTGCAACCACCTCTCCGTCCCCTCAGGCACTGTCTGGCTCTGAGAGAGCCTGAGGAGGACAGAGAAAAGTGGCTCAGCTCTCTCAGTGCTAAAGAGCAAGCAGAAGCACGGACAGACCTTCATCTGTCTCACCTGGAGATAACCAGATCAAGAAGAAGGAACACAAAGTGAATCAAGCCTTACTAACTCTTGGCTATCGTAACCTTTGCTTCCTCACAGGAATTACTTCCCTGGACCTACCATCCACTTCAGAGCATTCGTTAACCTTCTTTAAATTAGAAATTATAATGTAAGCTTGGAAAAAATAATGGGGAAAAAGGAGATGACAATCCCACTGAGACGTGAATCTCCAGCTGATAGAAGTAGACACTGATTCTGTCAGCCAAGAGTCTGACCTGTGATGCCAAAACTGAAAAGATATTCTCACCAGAAGGGTTAATTCAGACAACTCTTTTAAAATGCAAATTTTCTGCTTTTTGCTTGTCTTGATTTCAAGCACAGCAAAGCAGGGGCTGTAATTAGAGAATGGGTAGTCGGCACTGTTCACCAGTTGTGCGTAAGCTTTAAACTAATAACTCAGCAATTAGAAGAAAAATGAGCAGTAATTACACACATTTTACTCACTGCTAGACAGATGGAACATTTTCTGCTCATTATTGGCAAACTGTCACTGCGTTTATTTCATTTTTAGTGTTTACTGTTTGTTGTAGTTTGATTAGGAATAATTACAGGCTAGGAAAAATACGAAAGAAATGAACAGCCTTTTCATTTTTGCATCCTTAAAGTGATACAGCCATTTCTTCCCCCATTTTCTCCAAGATGAACATGCTCTCTGTTTAAAACTTCATTAAAATCAGGCTGCACCTTACGGAGCTTGGTGAGAAAAAGGAGTAAGGCAGTGCAGGAAAGGCCATCCTCTCCAGAATGGCTGATAAAACACTGCTGGGGTCACAGGCAGCTTCCCTGGTGGGCACTGCTCCATATTGCCAAGCTATTGCAGAAATTGGTTTATATTTATTGCAGCTACAAGGCTTTAGTCAAAAGATTCATCTGAGCCAGATCCCAGCCCGCAGGGCAGGAGCTGCAGGGAATTATCAGTGCCCTTGCCACAGGTAAGCAGGAAAACACAAGAGGCTGGAGGCAGGACTTTCATTTTTCCACCTTGCTGGAGTTTGCTTCCCTATCCCCTCCTGCCTAATTCTGGATTTCTGAGCCTTGATGTTGCACAAACTGTGCTTTACTGACAATTTTTGGGGATGATTTGAGGGAAGGGAGTAGGTGGTTGTCACCTGTGGTTAGACTGAACTGCAGAGCCAAGTATCCAAAGTTTCCAAAGAAACCAGGCACTTGGAGAGATTTCTAAATATTTTCTAAGCTTTGAACCAGGGATGAAGACTTCCTGTTTTAATTCTATTCATGACAAGATTTTTCTAATCTCCTGCCTGAAACACATAGAGAAAAACACACCACAGTGTGCAGGGCAGAGCTTGTTCCTTCCTCAGTTCCAGCATCACTGAGGTCCTTGCACAGCCCCTGCCTGCCCTGCACCAGACTCCTGGGTATCACTGACATTTTTTGTAGATAGGAGAGGCAAAAAAGCAAAAGAATGTTCCCATCAATACATCCTTCTGACATTACAGACTAAACAGATCTTGTGACAAGGTGTGGGGGCTGGGAGGTGGATCAAGCCTGCTTTGCCTCAGGAATCCATTCAGGGATTGTGTAAGGTCTGAAGGACAAGGCCCAAACAATCACTATGTGAAGATTTCCTCTGCTTTGCTTCAAATATTTCCAGCACAATTTTATTAATCCACCTCCTAACCACCTCTGGCTTCTTTAACATTTAGGTGTTTTAAAAATAAAGGGTCAAAGCAACAAACCTGAGGAAAAAATGGATGATTAATTTCCCAAATATAATGGGATCTGAATGTTGGGGATGGGGTGCATCACCAATAAATTGATTTAAATTCACTGATGTACATAACCTAATACCACTTGAAGGAATAACAATGCTAATGAAGTCCTAGGAAAATCCAAACCAGTCCTGTTATGAAATCTGGCTGCAAACTTCACACGAGGCAGCAGTGGATAACCTCCCATTTGTGTAATTCCTTGGAAAAGTTTCCTGGCATTATGGTGCTTTATTTCGTAGCACCTTTAGGCCAACGAAATCTTGGCATGACTCATAAATCCTGTATTAGTCAGGTTGGAATGGACAACCTTATCATTGGGGAAGTTTTCCCATTGCCAGCCCTTTTGCCTGGTCCAAAGCTGCCAGGCACAGTATCCACCTCTCCTTTCACAATGCACAGCCATTGGTTTACTCAGCAACACTAAATAAATGTTCTCTCTGATGCCACAGTTGAACATGAACAAACTGTACAGCACAAGGCATCACATGAAGCAGCTTTTTCAAGGCCTGAAACATACAGTAGCTCTGAAATAGGTTTCCTTGCCAAAAAAAAAAAAAAAAGTCTTTGAATGCATATTATTTTTAAGACTTTTCTGAGTGCTCTTTGTTTACAGTTTCAAGTTTTCTCCAGAATAATGAGCAGTGGATGCTCCTTCTACAATGCCAGCTGGAGGACCAAACACAGGCTCTACAGACCTAAAGGTAGAGGTGATGGGGGGGAAAAAACATCATCACTACAGGAGCATGACAGAGGCTTTGATTGTTGCAGCAGTAGAAAGCAACAAAATAGTAATGGCAAAGAAATGGAAAGCAGGAAACATGGCTGGAAGAGCAAAAACTCTGCAATAACAGAGGACTTCAAATGATGTAGAAAAATATTCACTGCAAGGCATTGATGCTTTTGTGCATGAGGCAATTCCTACTTGGGGAATTGTGTGTGGAAATTTCTGAAAGAAAAAAGGTGTAACATCAATTGTAGAATCATAGAAAGAAAAGAAAAATGGAATGGCCTGGGTTGGAAAGGAGCTTAAAGATCATCTGATCCCAAACCCCCTGCCATGGGCAGGGACATCTTCCACTATCCCAGGGTGCTCGAAGTTTCACTCCACCTGAACTTGAACACTTCCAGGGGTCCAGGGGCAGCCACAGATTCTCTGGGAATTCCATCCCAGCCCCTGCCCACCCTGCCAGCGAACAAATTCCTAATTCCCAAGATCCCACCCAGCCCTGCCCTCTGGCACTGGGAGCCATTCCCTGTGTGCTGTCCCTGCAGCCCTTGGCAATTGTCTCTCTCCAGGTTTCCTGGGGCTCCTTCAGGCCCTGCAAGGCCACACTGAGCTCAGCCCAAAGCTTCTCCTGTGCAGGTGAACAATCCCAGCTCTGCCAGCCTTTCCTCCCAGCAGAGCTGCTCCAGCCCTCTGCTCATCCTGCTGCCTCCTCTGGGCTCTCTGCAGCAGCTCCAGCTCCTCCCTGTGCTGGGAATTCCCCAGGGCTGGCCCAGCTCTGCAGGTGGGCTCTCACCTGAGCAGGGCACAGGGACAGAATTCCCCCTTTTCTGTTGCTCCCACTGGGAGATGAGCCCAGGACACAATTGGCTTTCTGGGCTGCTAACACACATTGCCAGCTCATGTCCAGCCTTTGTCTTGGCTGTATTTTTCCAGCCTTATGGTGGAAGGCAATTTCAAGTAGTTGGGGAACTGGAAACCAGCTGGTTTTTTATTATTTCTAAAGCTGGAACAAACATGATCCAACAGAGCTGAGACACTGCACCAAGTCAAGCTTCTGCCCAGCAAACAGCAGCTGGAAATTGTCCTTGCAATAATATTCACTCCCTGAACACTTGGGAGCACACTCCTGGCAACCACGAGGTATAACACCAAGGTTGGGCCACTCTCTTTTTGTATCTTAAATTCATAATAACTCACAATTCATAATAAATCATAACTTCCCTTTATCTGTGCTCTAAAAGGAATAAAATAAAACCACTGGCAGTTTGACATTTCTCATTTTCACTAAAATTTGGAAAACAGCACTTTCCTCATGGTGACAGAAGAAAGAGAATTTCTGTCTCGTTGTAAAGCTGTGGTGTTAATGATATTTAATTACCCACGCTTAATTACACCTGGCACTCTCCATCTTTGGCTCCTAAGGATTTCCTAGTTAGATGATTAATGTGCATATAAGTGTGGAAAATTTCAAAGCTGGGGCTTAACCTTGGCACTAAAGCATGGCAAACCCAAGCATCTGCACACCCATAGCTGGGCTCCATTCTTTGTTGCACTTTATCAGTACAGAGGTACTTTGATAACACAGAGGGGGGAAAAAAGAACTGTCCTGTGACATTTCTTTTTCTTTTTCCTCCCATAATTAAGGTTTTGCACCAGGACACCAAGCAGAAGCACAGATTTTGGACACTCGTATTTTGATCTACACAGTGACAGTTAAAAAAAAAATAACAATTTTTAGAAATGTGCTGTAAAAATTGAGTGCTGTACATAGCATTCAATAAACCTGAAATAATATGACAAACTTTTTATTACCTGGAAGAACCCAAAGGCACCTCTCACCTAATTTTTTTTATAGATCATAACTCTCTAATTTCTATTCTGCTCCAATATGTAGCAGTTTTGTAAATGATTCTCAGAGCATCAGAACTGTGCTTCATCAGGGTCTCCACAGGAGCCTGCATTATTAATTACATGTTATATAACATTTGAATGGTATTCCTAAATGGCTTTCAG
>VWZP01001475.1:75944-113385 GCA_013396995.1 Dicaeum eximium | reverse complement strand
TATATGTATATATATATGTATATATATATATATATATATGGCAACAGTAAGTCTTAGTAAAAGATTTCACAGCAATAACACTGGGTCACGTAACAAAGTTGAAATTTTATTCTGGAGTACAGATTTTGTTTTGAGTTACATGAGATTTGGGCTGCTCAGTTCTTCCATCTGGGTTGCATAAGAATAAATGAAATTTAGGTTCTGGTGTTGCAATCCACCAAGTGACATAGAATAGTTCTGTGGAGATCATTTTATGTTTGTTTTGAAGGAAAAAAGGTGCCTAAAATGAATTTGTTTTAATTCCATTCCATCTATAACTACTCAAAGAATCCCACTGGACAGAAAATAAATAAATAGATAAATAAATATGCAAGCAGATTGAACCTAGCTGATACATAAACTCTTGAGAAATAATCAGATACTCTCTCTTTCCCTTGCAAGAATTTCAAAAATGTCCAATGTATTTCAGCTTAAAAAAAAATGAAAAACCCTTCAATTTCACTTATTATAGAAGTCCCAGCCACAGCTTACAGCTGCACCATCACCAACAGTGCGAAAAGTTAGGCAACTTTTGAGAACCCAAAATTGTTCCCTGGCAAATAGAATCAAAGAATCATTAATATTGGCAAAGCCCTCCCAGCTCAGGGTGGTGCCCAGTCCCCACCTTGTCCCCAGCCCAGAGCTCTGAGTGCCACCTCCAGGTGACACCTGCAGGGATGGGCACTCCAAAGCTCCCTGAGCAGCCCCTGCCAATGCTTGACAACCCTTTCCATTCAGAAATTCTTCCTAACACAAACTTTCAAAATGTGATTGCTTATGTTAAACCCAAACATGTGGAAAAGTGCTTTAAATGGCATGAAAACCTGAATGAAGAGTTGTTTGTTAGGCAGAAAAGCAGGGCCAGAGAAAACAAGAGGTCATGGATGAATTAGCACTTACAAAGCAGGTTTACTTCAGCAGAAGCACAGCAAAATTAAATTTCCCTTTACTCTTCTGAGCAAAACCCACATGGGCTCGGGGCAGGTATTTATGAGCTGGTTCTTGCTGACTGTGCTAGAACACTGACTTCTTTGCTGAGCAAACTAAACTAATTGTTGCTCCAATATTAAAGCATATATTCCCTTTCCCACTTCTGACTCAGCTTTGAGTGAAATAACTTCTCCAGGTATTAAAGAGGCAGACAACCAATGTAATTTCACAGCCAACTTCTTTCAAACATGGATCCAAGACAGCTCCATTAATGGGTTGCTTTATTAATGTGCTTTGTCAACTTTGTTAACCACTATTCATGAGGACTCTGTCCTAAGGGTTTTCCTCTCAAAATTAAAATGAAGTGAACAGAAGGAAATCATCCCACAGTTACTTGTGCATTTTACAAACAAAGGGGATTATTAAAAATCTTTTGGTAGATAGAGAAGCTCAACCTTTCCTCAGCATTTCTCTGGATGCTAAGATACATCTGGTTGGTGAGGTTTGCTGAGTTTCATCCTCTTTACATGACTTGGGGATGAAAAGTCAGATATGAGTCAGCAATGTGCTCTTCCAGCTCAGAAAGCCAATTATATCCTGGGCTACATGAAAAGCAGTGTGGCTTTCAGGTCAAAAGAGGTGATTTTCCCCTTCCACTTCAGTCTGTATCCAGGTCTGGGGTCAAGAATAAGAATAGCATGAACTTGTTGGGTCGAGTCCAGAGGGGGACGACAAAAATGGTCAGAATGTTGGAGCACCTTTCCTGGGAAGAAAGGCAGAGATAGTTGGGGTGGCTCAGCCTGGAGAAGAGAAGGCTGTGGGGAGACATTATTGCTTCTAAGCCTGCAAGGTGCAGGAGGATTATAGAAAACAGGGAGACTTTCTACCAGGACCTGTAGAGAGCAAAGAGCAATGATTTAAAACTGAAAGAAGGTAGATCTAGAGTGGACATAAAGAAGAATTTTTTTTTTTTTCAACTATAAGAGTGGTGAGACACTGAAAGAGATTATACAGAGAGGCTGTGGCTGTGCCCTACCTGGAAGTGTTCAAAACCAGGTTGGATGGGACTTGGAGAAACTTGGTCTAGTGAAAGATGCCCCCGCCCATGGCAGGGAGGTCTCACTTTAATGGCCTCCTGCAACCCAAACCAACACTTAGTTATCATCAGTATAAAAGAGTAGCAAGCCTTTTTGAAGAAATTCATAAACTCCTTGGAGATCTGGATAAGACTTTGGAATGCCTTGCTGGTTGAAGAAAATGTCATTCTGTTATGTTTGTTTCTCCCACGTTAAAGAGGGATTAAAGAAGACTCCTTACTTTAGAACCAGAACATAACTGAAAGTGCTACAACAAGCCTTTCAGTTTTATTTTACAGACGAAAGAAGCTCATTACTGATAAGCTTGACTTTAAAAAATTCTGTTGACAATCACAAATAACTGCCTTAACATTTTAGAAGCTGGTTTGTAAAGGGCTTCAACAGCTTTAGACTCAGACTGCTGCACAGGTCTGCAGCAATTCTTGCACTAACACATCTAAATACTTCTGCTGTATTTCAAAAAAGTAGGTAATATCAGGAACACTGCTGGAAGCTGAAGTGGAAAGACAGCTGAGCTGAATCCTATTTGTCACTCCAGATGGATAAATCATAGAATCATGGAATGATTTGGGTTGGAAAGGACCTTAAAGCTCATCCAATGCCACCCCTGCCATGGGCAGGGACACCTTCCACTGTCCCGGGTTGCCCCAAGCCCCATCCAGCCTGGCCTTGGACACTTCCAGGCATGGGGCAGCCACAGTTTCTCTGGATAAATATATCTTTTATCTTTTGGATTTTTTCCACCCAAGGAAGCCAACTCCTTTCAGCTGAAGTGTGTATATGAGTGAAGGGCTACTATTAGCACAGAGTTCAATTAGCCCAGGGTTCAAGTGACCTCATTGTGAATCAATAGCAGTGTTTAACTAACAAAACCAGGATGAAATTATGGCCCCACTGAAGACAGAGGACATTTATAACTTGCTTCCATCTCCAGACTAAGAAAGAAAAGTCACATACCTGCCCTACTGAGCTGAAATCACTTCCTTTCCCTCGTGCCTTCGCAGATAATTTGTCTCCCTTACACTAGGCACAGAAATCCTGGGGTTGGCCTGTTCCCATCATCCTTTCCCTTGAGCACTGACCACTGCAGAGCATCCCTGGAGCTCAAGAGAGAGTTTGAGAGGACGTTTCTACTTCCTTACAGCCACTTGGTGCCTGACCAGTCTTACTCACCCCAGGCCAGTTACTCAGCACAGCATCATCAGTGGGCTCCCATTTTTATTAACAAGAGGAACAAAATGAAGATCTTTGCCAGCTCATTCTACAGCTTCTCTAAAAAATTCACATTTATAAATGCACAGTGCGAAGTGAAGCCAAGGAGAAAAATAAACCTCCCAAAAAATAAGTTTTAGGGAGACTGTGTCACTGCTGAGGTGAGAGGGAAGTTTAGCAAAGGAAAGTTGCCTTTTAACTCCAGTTTTTCAACATGAGAAAAGTCTCTGATAGACCTGACAAATGGAAAACAAATTTTCACCACGTATAACCACTTAATAGGCTTTCCTTCATAAAGTAATCTACTTGCTTCCCATGACCTTTTTTTAATGTTTTTCCTCCATTTCTTCTTCCACCTAAAGCCTTGGTAATAGTGAGGAACAAAGAGGTGCTAAACAGTGATGAAGACAGCAGTGAATGTGTTTGCTTTTATGGCCTGCAAAAATTCTCCATGGGTAAATTTTGAAAAAGGCACAGGTTATACTAATAGGTGTCACACAAAAAGAAATGGGAGCAGGAAAAATTACTAAAGAAAAGCTATAATTTTACCAGTAAATGGCTGGATGAAGGTGAATGTTAAATTGAACAGATGCTGCCTTGCCAAGTGACTCTTGTAACAGCTGCTCTAAACCAGACACCACCAGAACAGCGAACATAAAGTTATTGATGTTACTAATTGTACTGTGTCTCATTTTGCACCATTGTTCTGTCAGGTTCCTGCAGAAATTTCTGACAAATACACTACTTACACTTTTAAGCCAGCTAGTAGCATTTCAACATGCCATTCTCTGGGGGGAAAAAACGTGAACATCTAAGCTATTTTGAAAAACTTGCTTCATTATGAACTGGCCCACTGTCACATACAGGAGCACTTCATTCCCCTGGCTGCTGCGAGAAAAGTAAAAGAAATATTTAGACACAGGGAAAAAAATGTAGAACAGAGGCATTTTTCATTCCACTTATTAGTAGCCGGAACATTCCTGACAGGAGCAGGCAGAGACCCCAAAGGAGATATCAGCCACAGGGTGGTGGCCAACACTTTCAGAAACATCCTCCTACCTTGCACCTGAGAGATAGAGGCTGGCACTCAGCAGGTTTTCAGAACAGCTGGAGGTCACAAATGCACTTGTGTCCCCTTTATTTAACTCCTTTCCTAAAGGTCAGAGAGAGGAGCAGTGGGAAAGTCAGGAGCTGAACTCAGTTTTGAGCTGATCTGAACCTGGGGATGGCTCTTGGTACGTTCTCCCTGAGATCTGCATTACACTGCTAAGAAACAGAGCTGAGCATTAAAGGTCATTGTTTTGGTGGGATTATGAGCAGAACTGTTCTTAGATAAAGAAAAACAACTCCCCACTTCTGCCCTCGAGTCCAAAAAGCAACCTGAGGAGTGAACTCCCCAGCCTGATTAAATAAACCAAGGCCTTTAGTCACAGAGGCAGCATCTATTCCAGGAAGAGCCATAAAAGGTTTTTGCTGATTCATTTGCTGCCTATCAAGACTGAATTATGAGTCCTGCCTCAGAAAAGAAAACAAAATTATCATCAGAAGCTTTTTCATGGAGATTTTTGTGAAGATATCAGATATATAGATATATAGATATATTTTTAGCTCATTTGCTCTTCAAGATTAAAACAAAATAATTGTGGCTGAACAAATACTTCCCCTGGCAAGCACAAGCAGAATTTCAGTCACACTTTCTGTGCAGAAGAGTTGGAGTGCAAGGTCAGAGTCGTGCTCAAACTGAGATTTAAAAACTCTGATTTCATAGAGTCTTTATGTATGGATGCTTCAGAAATGTTCATAACCACAGCTTTTGTTGGTGGTTTCACAGCTTTATTGCCAAAACTCATCATCTGTCACAGATGAGCCAATTTGGGGGGCAAGGGGTGAAAGAGCAAAGATGATTCTACATGGGTTAAGTTGCTCACAATTGAATTGGTAAAGTTGCAACTAAAAAAAAAATACTGTAACTAAATTGGAAAGCACAGACCAAATCTAAAGCAGATCAAGCCAGTGAGGTATCATATCTTTTTCAGTCCTTAACAGAAAAACCAGAGCAAAGGGTTATTCTTTATTCAGCAAGGCCACACAGAAGCTAATTATCTGGTATTTCTAAATTACTCACAATGTTCCCTGTCCATCATTTGGAAATGATGATTTACCTGATAAATATGACATGTCTGGGTAAATACAAATATGGGGCTAAAGGAACACTGAGAGAGTCAAGCTAAACAAAGTCCATTTGAATGGGCAAAGTGTCTTCCAGATTTTACACAGGGTTGCAGATAAGTAGAAAGGTTGACATAAGATAAAGATGCAAAGCTGGGAAAGGATTGTGAGCTTCAAAGGCAATGAGTGCTTGGGAAATTGAACACAGAGACTGGATTACATAGTTGAGGACTCAGCTGAGCAGCCCACAGAATTGGAAAATTGTCTTTCTTTTGATTATTGTTGTATGTGGCTGATTTAATAAAAAGAATCTGGATGATGCATACAATAGGAGCCTCCCTGTACTCCCTATCCAGTACAGAATAAATCACCTTTCAAATATATTTCATATGGGAAGAGTTGAGCAAGACAGACAAGGTTAAGTGAAAGGAAAAAAAAAAAAAGGGCTGACTATCAGGTAAATAACACACACTGAATGAACTGATGACAGAAAATAGGAGTGTTGTGGATTTATGGATGAATTTATGTAAGTATTTGTCAGCAAGAGTGAATCTGGTTGACTTCCCAGAAATAGCAGAGTACAAAGAGGAGATCTGTTAAACTGCTCACAAAAAATCTGCTCACATTAAAATCCCATCAGGCACAATTTTTTCTGATCCCATTATCCCAGACACAGGGAAAAGTGAAATAGAAAGGACCTAGTACTACATATGTAAATACAGGGACACTCAAACTATGCTCCCTACAAGAACCTCCAACATTTTATCTGTCTCTCCTCTGTCTGCACCATCCTGATATTTCTTCCCAAGCATTTCAAGCCCAATTCTTCACCTCATGCACTTTATCCCCTTCCCATTGCACACTCCAAAGCAGTCACAGGATCCTTCCTCCCACTGGCTGTTACACCTCCCTGCTCTTCCTTGACATCCTCTTTCCTCCCTTTCCATCTTAAAATCTCCTCTGTGCCAGTCCCTTGTCAGTGGCAGATGAGAGCCACAGGCCACTACCCCAAATTTCAGTGGCCCATGAGCTGTTGTCACCACCCTCAGCACCATCAGACCTTACCAAGTTTATATCTTACCAAGAATGTCATGAGGCATCAGATGGAGCTATGATTCCAGTGGTGCCATGAACTGTGCCATGCCAGTGGTGAAGAACAGGAGAATTTTCATCTAAACCAACCAATTCAATGTTACTGAATCCCCATCAGCACACAAGAACTTCCATCTTGGACTTTATACTGGTATTTAAACTCTTCACATGAGAATATCTGCAGGCAATTGAAGGGCAGGAGTTTAAATTCAGGTCTACAAGCAAATGCAAAGCTCATGTCACAGTGACCTGATGTTTTTAATTGGCAATGCAATGACAGAAAGGTTTGGCACAGTGAATATAAATGGAATGAGGATCCAATTTGTTTAGAGACTGTGCAGCCCCTTTAGGTTTTCGAGAGTTAATTATGCATTCCTAGCACTGAGCAGTACAAAATGTTCTTTAGTGCACTGCAGAGATTTGCTGGGGTTGTAACCAGATCACAGGAGCTGCTCAGCTCCAAATCCATGGCAATGTGCTGGGGACGTGTCACACTGGAGCTGTGCTTGGGGAGGAACTGAAAGGAAAACTGCTTTTTGCTGCCTGATCAGAGGTGCTGCAAAACGTCTGTAAAAGCTCTCAAGTCCCATCCAAACAGATTTCAAATACATTGGAAAATTCCACAAGAGTAAGGTCTGCTTTTGGTTTGTGATCTCTTCCCCCACCACAGCCTAAATTTTATTTTTAGAAGAGCTAAGCTTTCTCCATGCTATATCAAGCCTGCTTATCCAACTCTTCCATTTTGATGGATGGATTTAGGTCTATGTGACTAAACTTTGCCCCTTTCTGTCCAAAAAAGAAGGAAAATAACATAATTTATGTACATGAGGCGACACGAAGTGTAATTTTCACGTACCAAGTCTTGTAATAGATCTCAGTACAATTTTTGTGTGCTGAATTTAATAAATATCAGGAAACATGTAAAGTTCTGGACCTAAATTATGTCACTGGACTAAATGGCTAGCTGGAAAAACAAAATCCCTCAAAATAAGTCTATTAAAATTATAGAGCTGCAATTTGCAACAATCATCTTCCATTTCCTTATTCTTTCAAGTAAAATTTCTGCATTCTTTAAATCATCACCCAAAAAAAAAAAAACCTCAAAAAACCCAACCACCCAGCAGCAACAAACAAAACAAAACAAAAATCACAAAAATAAACCAATAACCATCTGTGACACATGGAAAATATCTCCATTAAGCCATAGGTTCAAAAGTTCAGTAGCTATGAAGTCAATATATTTATTAATTTTGCTGCTATTCCAAACTGCATCCACAAATACTGACTGTCCAAGCCAGTTAGATCAAATTCAGGTCAGTGCATGGTGTTCTCATGCTGTTGATCAACAAAACCCCATTGTTTTGGGGTTATTTTTAATCACTTTCATTTTTTCATAGGCCTTTTTCTACTTTATGCCCCAGTGACGCCACCCATCCCTTCAGCTCCACAATGCACTGATACCTCTGAATTTCTGTTTTCCAGACATTTCTGGGCACTCCCTGGTGTGCACTGAGCAAAAAGTGATCGTCACTTGTTCCATCGGTCCCTGGGCCGTCCAACAATGCACGATTTCTTTAATACCTCCTCAAGCTGACAAGATTGAACCAAATTGCATTATTATCTACTTCAGTGCAAAAAGATGGCCTGAGCAATTCCTGCAGTTTGTTCCACACACTTTTCAGAGAGCAGGGCAGTTTATTTTTGCAATGTTGCCACCAACAATTGCCTGTATCTTTTTTTTTTTTTTTCAGCATGATTGCTTTAGGAGTTAATTGTGATATTAAATATGATCTTTCTGCCTGCCTGTCCTCAGGGTAAAGAAAAGTCAAGAATGAAGCATGGAATTACAATCAAGCCTGACACATGTACAGAGCATGACCTTCTCTGGGCTCTCAGATGTTGTGACTTCCCAAGCCAAAGAGAAATAACAAAGTGAAAAGGCAAATATGAGCAGTGTGGAACATGTTTGGTCACAACTCTGCAATAGAATGGGTTTTTTTACAAATAACTCTGAAAATAACAGAATTATTACTTTCCAAAGACAGGGCAAATTAGCTGCAGGATGGGACAACACGTGAATACTGTAACACTCTGCAGAGTTAATCCTGAAATCAAGCTTGCATGCAGGAATCTCTGTCTGAAAAGGATATTTCAGAAGCAGGCAGCACTTCTGAAATCCAGTTTAGAATTAATTTACCATCAGAGAAGAAGAATGAGGCGAAGAGTCTCAGTCCCACCCCTCCAGAACACTGATGCACATCATAAAAAGAACTGTTTTTATTATGAAATGATACGTTGGACGATCTCATCTCTACAAAGCTCTTTTTTTGCAGCTGGCATGGATAATATATCAAAAGTAGCCCTTGAGAAGCTGGTCACTCCAGGGCAGAGTTATTATTTTGAAATTAAATTACTTGCATAATTTATGCAAAAATTTTCCATGCCTGGCTGATGAATAGACAAATGGTTACAAAGAATTAAATACTTCAACCCATGGAGAAAGGTGGAAAGGGGATTGGAAGGGTGGGGATATCCCACAATGAACAAAACATTCCCAGAAGCAAATATGCCAATGTGTGGTAGGGGGACACAGCTATCATTAATTCCATTTTCAATGTACTTTTCCTATATTAAGATGACATATTTAAAGTTCTTGATCAGAGTTTCCTTATTTCGGTGACAGAAGCCTCCCGTGTCAGTACCCTGGACAGCGCACACACAACTCCGGGATTCTTTTGAATTTGCTTTTAAAGGGAGAAGCAGCTCTGAAGAAGAGAAATAATCATCTGTGCCACCACAGCTCATAATCTCCAGTGATCAGAGCTGATCATTTCTGGCTATGCTGCAGCTCATCTTTCTGCAAGTCACTGCACCTCGAGGTGAACACTAATTGTTAAAGGATTGTTCTCATTGTGAAAACCTTGTATTTATTCCTCCTGTCATGGTAACGAGCTCCAGCTGTATCACCACAGTCCTTCCAGCCGTGTCAGCTGGGAATAAATAATTTCTGCCTGGATGTTCAGTAAGAAGCTGGAGAGTAAACTCCTACAGTCTTCACTTTGGGATTTTTCAGTTTTCCCAGAGCCCAGGCCATTTTCCAGACTTGCTCCAGCACTTCCTCATCCACAATACAGAATTCAGATGCATGTCTTACCAAAGCTAAAAGCAAAATTTTATCATCTCCTCAACTCTACTTGATATTCTTTTAATCCCATGGCAGTTCAATGGTCTCAGCACACCAGTGCAGGGCAGGCTGCACCCACACGATCCCAGAGCACATTCCAAGGGAGACCCCACTCCATCCAAGGCTCCTAGCGGGATTGTTAGTGGGAAAGAGCAGGATGTGGCTGGAGAAGGGGCCATCCAGAGCTAGGGCAGCACTTTTCTGTGACAAACATCCTTGTTGTGACTCCTGGAGATCAGCACAACACAGCACAGTGCAAGAGCAGGTCCAGAAATGGGCAAGGACTTTGAGAGGGGTGGGTCAGGACCACCAAAGACCCCCAAAGGGCTTCAACCCATTTCTAGAAAGGTCTGGAAGAATGTGCATGAGGACTAAATTGCATGGAAAGCAAGAACTTTATCTCCAAGGCAGGGGCAACTTATCTGTCAAATGCCACAAAGCCTTGTGCATCCCAAGACCCTGGACACATGGATTAACACTGGTGAGCCTTTTCTTTTTCTCTCTCTCCCTCTATAATTCATATTTTCCTCTCGCTTTTCCCTTTACCCAAATCTGGACACTGAATTAACATTGGTGAGCCTTTTCTTTTTCTCTCTCCTCCTCTATAATTCATATTTTCCTCTCGCTTTTCCCTTTACCCAAACCTGGACACTGGATTAACATTGGTGATTAACACTCATTTTCTCTCTTTCTTTCTCTCTCTCCTGCTCTATAATTCATATTTTTCTCTCTCTTTTCCCTTTACCTAAATCCATGTGCTTATCCCAAGAGATCAGGGACCAACACATCGATTTCCATGCCAAGTGTGTAATTCAGCCATAAAATTTCGTTTCTTTTGCAGACCCTCTGACTTTTTTTGTTCCTTTCAACCAAGAGCATTTACAACCCCTGGGTGCTCCCTTTCCCTTCAAGGCCTGACACCCAAAAGGCAAATCCTCGCTCCCTTCTGGTCCCTGGGCTATCCTAGGACACAGAACAGGAAATGGACACCTGAGTTCTGGCCTCCCTGCTTGACCCTTAAGGTTGTTCCCAAAGGGGAAGGGATATTGTGATACAAACCTAATTTGGAGCTAATATTTCTGTTTAGGAGCTAATAATATCTCCTTTTTTTAGGGTAATTCTTGTGCCCAGCCTGTCCTGTGTTATCAAGTGCCACCCTCTCAGGGCAAGATTTCTTCACTGCCTGACATTCAGCCCCTTGAGCAATTTGACAAGGACCATTTCATGTCTTCTTCTGGATGGTAGAAAAAAATATTGACTAAGCCAAGAACAGACCCACAGACCACATTGTTTTTGAGATACCCCGTGTGACCTGGGGGTTGTTTTTACAATCTGTTTAATAAAGTTCTGTGTAGTTTTTGAATGCTGATAAATGTTTTCAATTACTTTCATGACAGTAAGTCAATTACTTAATGTTACAGTCCATTATCACAGTACTCCTTCTCTAACATATTTTCTGAGTCTTCAGAAAATAAAGGAAAAAAAATCAAGATCAAATTTTCAGACAAGGCCTATTTTCCATAAAACTGAAAATTGTGTTGTCATCTGTTGAGGTTTTAGGGGGTTTTTGAGGGGATGGGTTTCTTGTGAGGGTCTTTTTCTTTTTTATTCCCAGATCAGCCTTTCTGTGATTCAGAATGGGATTGCCACTTGGCTAATACATTTTGAAGTAGCATGAAATTAATGTTCTGTACTATATTTTGAGGGAATGAGTAAATCTGATTAGCACGAGACCTCCCTATCGTACACTGCAATTGCGCTTTGCTGAAAGCTAGAATTATATCCTGAATATAAATGAGATGAAACTTATGAAAGTGATCAGCAAGTTATGCAGAACTATATATAATTATCTATTAACTAATTATAGCAGAGGTTGAGCCAGAAATATTATTGAAGGGGAAGAAAAAAAGATTGCCTATTTTTAATCTAGATACCTTGGATGGTTAAAATCACTTGCTGAAGGTAAAATTTTGAAGTCCCTAGGTCTGTCTGGAAAAGAAGAATGTTTCAGGACCTGAATGAAGGAATTCCATCCTCAGTAAAACAACTAAAACCAGCCTTTGGTCACAGAGGTAATTTGCTTTATAAAAGGTTAAATATAAAATCTTAATACATGGTCCAGGTTTCAGCCACTATAGAGCGAGGTTAATTTTCCAAAGAACCAAAGCTTTAACTTTCAAGTCAGAGCTTCTCATAATCACTAGTACATAACAAGGGGAGTAAATTGCAAAGCAAACAATTATAGAGGCAAATTGACAGAGCAAAATATAAGATTTTCATTATGATTTATCACCAACAAGGGTCCAGCAAGACTCCTGTTGGGACTCAAATGTCTTCCTTCCACCTTAAGCACTTGGTCCACTCTGCTTAGATTTATTTCTACTCATTCTTCTGCTGCAATCAATAAACTAAAGACCACTCCACCATTTAAAAAACACTGAAATACTTTTAAAAGCATACTTTTGAACTTCTGCTGCTATCAGGATAGGTATGGCACCTAAAAGCAAGCTGAGATTGGTGTCCTTTGTACCTCACACTGTGAATTCGTGAAATGAAAGGTGGTACCTGTCCAGAAAATCTTTTACTCTTTAAAAGAAAAAATTACATTTAAAAAAATAAAAAAAAACCACAAAACAAAGAGGGAAAAAATAGAAAAAGAGAACAAGGTGGGAACAAGTCCAAAGGCAGGGACCTGTAGGGCCTTTCCCCAAAACAAACACACAGAAAACCAAGGATGGTCTTAAAAATATGATCAAGTCTCAAAACCTTTGATTCATGGCTTTATTCAGTAACTACACCATGATCTATTAGAGGTTGTATTAAATGTCAATATTATTATACATTTTTCAAATAAAATTATTTTAAGGTTTTCATTGACCTTATTTCTCCCTCTCTCTCCCCCAACAAAGTTTTGTCTCAGCACTCCAGAGAAGAATTATTGAAGTCCCTCTACTTAGGCTTAAAAATAAAACCAAAAAATTTGGCAAGTACATCCTCTGTATTCCCTAAGAACCAATGTGATATTTCAGTTTAGCAAAAGTGACATGATGATGTCTTACAGAGAGATGAAATGAAATCATGCTGCTAAACCTAACTTCCTAGGACACCATGGGAATACTACATGAATCTTCATATTCATGAGGCTTAATTATAGCAAAATAACCAATCTGTAAAATACAGCTACGTTCAAGTACTGATTTCAAGACTAAAACATGAACAAAGAGAAGATGTTTCCCAGGAGATGCCTCTACAAGATGTGCAGAGGCACAAATGTAAGCAAAAATCAAAAAAGACAGATCAACAGATCCTATAACATGGAATGACTGGAGCAGCAGCCAAGGAAAGAATTAACATTCCTTTGGGAATTTAGGGAGTTTTAAATATTGTATAAAAGGTCTACAGCAGCTGCACTTCTTGTTACACGGCTATCACAAAAAAAAAAGCCACCAAATAAATCACAGAACAGAGATACTGCAAAACTTTAGGAGACAAAGAACATGGATTTCTTTGCCAGGAACAGTAGCAAATAGGGACAGGCTTTTTACAAACTCAAAATTTTGAAACAGTGGTCAGACAAGGTATATTATGTCATTACTGGTGATTTATCATATTTTGCCATTGCTTGAGATGCTGTCATTTCCATTTTTTCAGGTGAGAGAGAAAAATATTGTCACTATACAAGTGTTTTCAAGAAAACCCACTTGGCAAGTGGCCATAGTCCAAAAAGTTGAATCCCAATTTCTCCACAGTAATCAGTATAAATGTTACATTCCATCCTAGCTCCATAAGCCATCCATCTCTAGGCAGAAAATGATTTTAAATAGTAAATATCTATATAATATCTTTGAGGCACTTCTGGTCCTATAAAATGACAGGTACTGGGAGATTTAAATCTGCATTTCATTAGCCTGTGGTTAACAAGCTGAATTCCTTGTTCCCCTAAGGGAGTATTTCCACCCTGCTTGTTTTGAAAGATGCTCTTCTTTACCTTCTCAAGAAAATCCTCCAGGCAGATTAACATAAAAATTGTCTGTACAAAAACTGAGAACTATTTAGAGCTACTTTTCCTACAAATTTGGCTCAAACCTCCTCATTTAGAATGTAACTAACAAATTATTATTGCATCATTATAGATAAGGCAATTTCAGAAAAGAATTGCACACCAGACCACACCTATGAATGAAGAAAAAAATCCCAACTAATTCCTACATGTCAGAGAGATGGCTTGCAAGAACCAGCCATAAATCCTATTATTTCAGAAGGGACTGGCAGTAACTCCCGCAAGATTTTCTTCATGTTTTCTACTTTTTTCTGTTTTGCCAGCTGGAGGGGTTTTATCTTCACACCTAAAAATGCTTTACCTCTTTTTAAAAGTCCTCCAAAACACCTACCAAAAACTCCACACACTCCTATATATTCTATTTAATTCAGTGTCAGGTTTTAACACTTTATTAACATCCTGAGAAATGCCAAAGCTGTACTTCCAGCAGCTTAAACCTGAACAGGGGGAAAAATGAGAATATGTATTTTAAAAGACATAATTTTATGAAAATCATTCTTCTTCCACAAGATATGAATCACCAAACCTATTACTTCATTACCTACAATGAGCATTAATGCTTTGGGATGCTTTCAACATTTGTCTTCTACAAGATTTCAGTTCTGTAACTTTAGAGAAGAAGGAAAGAAGGAAAGAAGGAAAGAAAAGAAGAAAAGAAGGAAAGAAAAGAAGGAAAGAAAAGAAGGAAAGGAAAAAAAATAAAGAAAGAAAAGAAAAAGGAAGAAAAAGAGAAAGAAAGAAAGAAAGGAAGAAAAGAAAGAGAAAGAAAGAAAGAAAGAAAGAAAGAAAGAAAGAAAGAAAGAAAGAAAGAAAGAAAGAAAGAAAGAAAGAAAGAAAGAAAGAAAGAAAGAAAGAAAAGCAAGCTCCAGCTTCCCAAGCAGCACCTATTATTGAAATGCTAATTTTCATTTAAATATAGAAGAAATAATAACATTTGCATTTAAACTGCAGTGATTAAGCTTTGAAAGGCCAGAAATTAAGTTACTTATCTTTTGGGGGGATTTTATAAATCCCTGTCTCAGTAGCAAGTGGTGAATAGACACAAAACAGACCAGCTCTGGTCCGAGCTTATCTTAATTTTTACATCTGCAATACAGGAGACCATAATATTTACAATTATGAAACTGCTCCCACAGGACAAGGTGCTCACTGCAATACAAATGGAAAGTATGAATGGTCCCATGAATTCTATAAAAAATGGGAAAAAAAGGAGAAAGACAGACAGACATCTGTCTAAGGAGCCAGAGAGACCTGATTAGATGTAGGGTTCAAAAGAGCATTAGGTTTCCAAATGGGTCTGAGGCAAAAGAAGCACAGCTCTGAAGAGCATAATATCCAGGAAGACATTCAGTGTGAGATACCAAAATCAATCAGTTGTGTTCAAATCTAATCCTTGGTAGTTTATTGCTTTAGCTGAATATATGCTGATAGTGCAAACAAAGGTTTTCCTTCAGTGTGATAAATGCTCTGTGAGACTCACAGGAATAGTTGTAGCTTTTCTATATCCCAGCCAGGAGAAAACTGGACAAAGGCAGTTTTGATTCATATTGTTAAAAAAAGAAGAAATATGTGTTTATTTGGCTGTGTAACCAAACTGAACAGAAATTGGATTATTTATGCAGCTGCTATAAAAGCCCAGTCAGAGATTTGTTTTACCTATTGCTAAACAACCAAATCAGTCATTGCCAGAACCAGTTCTATTAAATTCTATTAAATGCTAAGTACAAACTTATATTTGCCCTTTATTACCAAGACACAGACAGAAAACAAATTTAGTCTGTAAAAAAATGAGTTATCTTTAAACAACAAGATTTTCAAAACTGCATCTGTCTTGAACTAGACATGTTTTGGTGCTGAAGGTTTTAACTTCAGAGGAAAGTTTTCACTTAGCTTCAGAAATGCTTTTACAGCTAAAATTCAATGCTAATAATTTTATAATAAAATCCTTCTTAAAAGGAATGACATCCATCTCTGACCAACCTCCCACAAAAATGAGCACAGCAGATTTTCAGTCATGGA
This sequence comes from Dicaeum eximium, assembly GCA_013396995.1. Lineage (NCBI taxonomy): Eukaryota > Metazoa > Chordata > Aves > Passeriformes > Dicaeidae > Dicaeum > Dicaeum eximium. The sequence goes on along the minus strand of VWZP01001475.1, from coordinate 97,583 downwards.
ATGGTTTGGGTTGGAAGGGACCTTAAAGTTCTTCCAGTGCCACCCCTGCCATGGCAGGGACACCTTCCACTGTCCCAGGCTGCTCCAAATCCCAGTGTCCAACCTGGCCTAAGTTTCCTCCAAATTTGCTTTCAAACAAGGTACACAAAGCAGGCTGCAACTCCATAAAATAAATCAGGAGCATTCAAGGAGATTTGGAATATTCAAAGGTATTTAGATGTGAAAACAAAAAGCCCACTCTAAAGGAATTCTTCTTTTGAAGAGAAAACAAAATCAGGCAAGAAGCAATTTTCTTGGTGTCAAAAGATCACTTTAGAAGGGATGCAAGTGGCAAAATCTGAAAGAAATGTCACAACGTAGCACTTTCCTGAATATTCTGTGAAGGAAAAGAAAAAATGAAAAATGAAAGAAAGAAAAGACTGTTCACTACCCATTTTCTGTTTTAAAAGAATTAAAAATCTGTATGAACAGATTGTATGAGAAATATCATAAAGCTAAAAAATAACATATTTTAGAAATGCACAATACTGTTTAAGAACTATGAACCATATTTTTAACTCTCAATGATTTTTTTTTCATTAGGGCTAGCAACACAACATGAATAATGTGAATTCATAATCAACAAAAATTTTTTTGGTTGTGAAATCAACAAAATAGTAACAAAATCACAAGCAACCTGGACTGACCTTCTGACCCATGTTCAAATCTAGGAGAGCACTGTCAATATCTTTGTAAATAAAGGGGTTTTACTTTTTAAGATTTTTTTAGTTTTAATATTACTGAGCAGGAACTTCTTGCTTTTGGAATCCTTTGTAACTTAAAGCCAGAATAATTTTTTTTAATAGTGTTCAAACATTCTTAATGTTCACATGATTTTAGTATTTTGGGTAATTCATATCTTCATCCTTTGGGTAGTCTTAGGTGATCAGCTTTTTGGGTAGCACCCACAGAGAATGAATACAGTAAATATTATTAAAAGCGATTTTGATGGGGGGAAAAAAGAACAAACAAACAAAAAAACCAAAGCTTAACAAACCAAAACAAAGGAAACCAACAACTTCAGCTTCTGCATTTTAATAAAAGCCTGTTATCTCTCTGCTCCTCCCTCCCAAAACAGACATGTCAGACTTGGATATCTCTTGCTCTAGGCAATAAACTGATGGATGGTACAACCACATGTCCTCTGCTTATCATTAGACAAGGCTCACATTTCTCTGACCTCCACGCTGAAATATGCTCCAAATTTTGCTTGCTTTGCTCAAAAGCAAAACCCAAAGATAACCACGTTACACAAAGCCACCATCTACCTCTGTATGTGTTCTGTCTGCACAAAACCAGCCACCATCCTCCCTTTTGAAATCCAGATGAGAGATATTCCATTTTTAGACAATTGCTTGGAAGGCACAACCTTCTGCTTACGAGCAGAACACGCCAGTGGCAGCAAACCACAGCCAGAAGGAAATAATCCATCTACAAAGGGCACCATAAAGATTCTACATTCCCCATTCATATTCTGGTGCAGTCACCTGCTGCTGGAGCATCTCTCCAAGCAGAGTTTTTGCAGCAAGGAGGAGCAGGAGCAGTTGATAGGAACACTCTGCCATACATCTTCCTCTCCTCTGCCTTGTCTTTACCTGTCTGTTCACACCCACACAGAGGTCGGGGTCCCACAGGTCACAGTCCCATCTTTAGTGGGATAATTATTCCCAGGGTTTGCTCAGCAGAGAGGGATAGGACAGCTCCCTCCCCAAAGGCAGGCACAGAGATTGTTGAGCTGAGAGATGCAGCAGCACCCTGTGTTTGCTCCTTAGGGGTAGGACAAAGATGTTCAAGAGAAATCCCAAAGGAATTGTGGGGGACCTTGGTGGAGCCAGGAGAAATTTCAGGTAAGGTTCTGATGCAGAGCAGCCCAGCAGCACCTGAGGTGGCTGCTGCTGCCTCCCACAGCACAAAGCAGCAGCTGGCACTGCAGGTCCCTGGTGCCAGGGGTGGTGGGGCAATGCAGGCTGTCCCTGACTGTCCCTGACTGTCCCTGACCATCCCTGACTGTCCCCAAGGCTGCCCTGAGCCGTGGGACAGCACCAAGTGTGGCCAAGGACATCCAGGCCCCTCTCTGGCAGGCTCTGCCTCAGGCAATTGCCTCATTTGCTGGAGCCCAGAGGCTGGCTTGTCTCATCAGAATGCTGAGGTGAATAATAAAACACATCCCCACACTTGCCACGGGAAGCAAACACCACTGGAATTATTTTCCATAAAACCACTGAGAAGTTTTGCAAGATGAGGACACTCTTCATTTTCACTCTGTTTAATAATCATGGTTTTGACACAAATGTTAAGCACCCAAGGAGGTTTTGTGATACCGCTTTTTTAGATGAAATTGAGCAAAGCAAAAATAAGTAGCATGACTTTTACACAGGAAGAAATGTCTGGCATTTCCAGTAAGAAGGGAGCTACACAGGTATTGTTGTCGAGGTTATATATTAGATATTAACAAAGTCTGGTCATGCACAAACAACTAAAATACAGCACACTGTAAGAAAAGGGAGGAATTCAAACATTAGTGAAAGAGGAAGTGGTAGTAGCAGATCCAAATCTGGATGATTCAGTTTTTTCCAACACAAAATGATTACAGAGGTCAAGTGTATCCTTTCCTTCTAAAAGAGGAATTATCCATCTCTGAGGCAAAATAAAAGGGCTATGCCTTTGCATAAAATAGGAACTTTACAATAACTGCCTCGGTGCACAATGAGAAAATCACATGGCATATTGGGTAACAGCTACATTTTCTCAAACTTTCATGATTTCAATTATTTTTAACCATCATTCTATAGAACAAGTACTTTTCTATAAAGATATAGTAATTGAATACATAATAGAGCAGTCAGTGGTGACAGTCCAGTGAAAAGGGAATTCTATTAAAGAACAACTTGCTTTTAAAATCATCCATAGATAACACAATATCGAGCTGCTTTACATCAGCAGCTCAAATACACTTTTTCAGTGACCTCTGGCACATAATAGGGTACTTGCTTTCCTCTGTTTTTCAGTCTTAATCAGTTCTGTCAACAGGTATCATATTCTACTGCCTTTATATTCCTGTCTAGTCACAATATTTTCAGCAATTAGGTGTGAAATCGAGACAAGTAAATCTGTTAGATTAAGAACACCATAGATAAAAAATGTCATGTTCCTTAACTGACATCAGCAGAGTTTCTCTACAAGCTTTGCCAAGAGATGGTAACACAAAACCTACAGATGAACCCACTGTGTCCTGGGCTGATCCCACAGTGTGGGGAACAGGAAAGGGGATGAGAGCTCATCTGCAGAGCTGGGGAATTCCAGCACAGGCAGGAGCTGGAGCTGCTGCAGAGAGCCCAGAGGAGGCTCCAGGATGAGCAGAGGGCTGGAGCAGCTCTGCTGGGAGGAAAGGCTGGCACAGCTGGGATTGTTCACCTGCACAGGAGAAGCTTTGGGCTGAGCTCAGTGTGGCCTTGCAGGGCCTGAAGGAGCCCCAGGAAACCTGGAGAGAGACAATTGCCAAGGGCTGCAGGGACAGCACACAGGGAATGGCTCCCAGTGCCAGAGGGCAGGGCTGGGTGGGATCTTGGGAATGAGGAATTGTTCCCTGGCAGGGTGGGCAGGGGCTGGGATGGAATTCCCAGAGCAGCTGTGGCTGCCCCTGGATCCCTGGCAGTGCCCAAGGCCAGGTTGGACACTGGGGCTGGAGCAGCCTGGGACAGTGGGAGGTGTCCATGCCATGGCAGGGGTGGCAAGGCTGATCTTTAAGGTCCCTTCCAAACCTAAGTAATTCTGTAATTACATGAACAAACAGCTCCAGCTGTGCCTTCCCATGAGCAGGAATGGGCAGTGCTACTTGGGGAATAAAATACCTTCCAAGAAGTTGAGGCCCACTGCAGGATCTGTCTTTCTCTCTTATTTGTTCTAAATTTGTATTCTTTGAAAGGGAGCAATATTCTTCTCTCAGAGAACAGAACTCTTGTTTTGAGGAACATCAGACAATCAACTTAGAGCAAGGTATGCAAAGACTAAAATCCAGCTCAACCAGGCAATTTTGTTCAGCATCGTTTTCTGATCCAAGTGTTTTCCACTTGAGAGAAACAAGACAGGCTTCAGAATTTCACTTCACAGAAATGAGCTTCATCTCTTGTCACGGGAATTTCTGAGGAAGAGACTTGCACTTGTCTACAGGGACACACACATTTTGACCTCAGTCACCAAGTATCCCCCAAAGGCTCCTTATCCTACACGTGCTGCTTTTCCTCAGACAGGCAGGTAAACATAATAAGTGCCCCAAACTGAGCAGCTCTGCCATCCACTTAGAACTTGAGAGCCAATGCCAAACAGCTGTAGCAATAAAAAAATTCATTTTCTGATCTATGCACTACTAGATCTCCAACCTGTAGCCAGGGTAGCTTTATATAGGATGTTTAACAGGTGGAAGGCTGATTGAAAAATCTGATTTATGGTCTTTATTTACAGGCTAAGGCTCTTCCAAATGCATATGCATCTATAGGGTAATAATTCAATGAAACTGCATGTCACTATTTATGTCACCCACAATGTCAAGAAATATTTAACACCATTGATAAAAACAAAGAAAAAGCCATCAACATTGAATGTTTTTCAAATTGCAAAAAATTTTAAGTCACAGCTTTCTGTTTCTGCTGCAGATCTTCCAATTAGTATTGTAAATTGTTTGGTTTCAGAAATGCAAGTCATTTCAGTCTCTTCAGTGTCTGGTCTTACACAGGTCCTGCTGTAAATCACAGACAATCAATTCAAAAGGTCAGTGCTGATTAAAAGAAATAAATCACATATAGGGACATTTGTTAGACTGCAAATTACTCTTTTATGTCTTCTGAAGTAATATCTCCCTTGCTTATTTTAGGTACTATGAGTAATTTAAAAAAATAATTAATGTGTGTAAGGAGGAGTTTTCTGCCAAAAGTCAAGTTTTAAATATCTTACATTGCTTCAAGCTTGGCTCTGTCAGACTAACATTCCCTAAAACAGCTTTTAGGCTGCAGCCAAACAGAGCTATCAGAAACAAGGTGTTATTCATCTTCAGAATAACGAAAATATTCATCTTCAGTGCTAAAAAAACATAGCAGCTTTCCTTGGTCTCAAAGAGCCAAGGATTTTTCTACAGAAAAATCTGTAAAAAAAGTCCATGTAGACATAGGTTTGACATTTTTCAAGTCAAATAAAAAGACAGCAAAAATGAATATAAATCTGTATTTACTTAATTTGGTCACTTCCCCCTCTCCCCTCAGTTAAGTTTCATTTTCATAATTCCTTATTTTGCTTGCATAGCATTTTGCAATGATTAAGTAAATGGATAAATATTTTAGAGTTTATAGGTGGATCCAAATGATTATGAAAATAAAATAAGTGGGTTTTTTTACTTTTTCATGTCTTAAAGTATTCAAAGTAAAATCCCATAATTAAAGAAAACTCTGCAGAATCAAACATAAACCACAAACTTAGTGACAGAAACATTTTGAAAGCGTGGCCTAAAGTTTGCACAGTGGGGACCTCACCAATACCCATATAAATTTAAATCTAGTAAAGCTTTGAAGCAGATTTGATATTTTCCCTGTGCTCATGCAGTGTCTCAGCTTCTCTATGTGCAAAATGGAGATATCACTCCATAAATTGCTCCTGCAGAAAAGATTTTTATAGGAAAAGGGTAAAAGCCTTATGTGAGAGATAAATATCACTAGTTGTTCACTGCACTACAGCAGCATTCTGACACTCCTAATTCCTAGAGAAAATTATCTGTTTCCTCCCCAGTTGGAAAAGTGTGTCCTCAAAGACAGGAATAAAGAAGGAGAATGCTGAGTTGCTTGGCTGTGACATTTTAATATCCTTTGAGCCACTGAAAGACGCTTGTGATTTATCAAAACAACGTTTTCCCCATTCTAAAAATTCGACATTTTATACGTCCAAGGAGTATCTGCACTGGTGTCCGAGGGTGGTGGGGAAACAAAAACCATTCAATCTCACCCACTGCTCTGATGTGGAGGCACCTGAAGGAGCTGAGGGTGAGGGAAACACCCGAGTTTGTGGCCTGCTGGTGATTCTGGGTCTTAGAATGATAGAATAGAATAGAATTAAACAATCAATAAAGTTGGAAAAGCCCTCCCAACCCAGGGAGCCCCAGCTGTGCCCGATGCCCTCCCTGTCCCCAGCCCAGAGCTCTGAGTGCCACCTCCAGGTGACACCTGCAGGGATGGGCACTCCAAAGCTCCCTGGGCAGCCCCTGCCAAGGCCTGAGCACCCTTTCCATGGGGAAATTCCTGCTGCTGTCCAAGCTGAGCCTGCCCTGGCCCAGCCTGAGGCCGTTCCCTCTCCTCCTGTCCCTGTTCCCTGGGAGATGAAATCTGTTGGTTTAACAGGGCTGGAGGTAACAAAGTTTTGAATCGGCACAGAGCTACCAAAGGGAAATAATTCACAGAAAGAATGAATTCATTCTCCTCAGCCCCTGTCCAGCATTGCTTCCCACTTGCTCTCCCAGGCAAAATGCACACACAAGGGAGGAGAAAATTTGAATAATATGGTGATTTTATCTCGCCTTTCCCCTCCAGCTTTGAGCTACTGAATGCAGCAGTAACTTAAATGCAAATCTGTGCTGTTTGCTCTTCCCACCCCTTTCCCTCCACAACTTCTCATTTCTCATTTGCAGACATTATGCAAATTTTTAAATATCCTTAATAAAGGGTGTGGCATGGGGGTGATGTTACCACAAATTTGATTTAAATTCAGACTTTTATTCTAACAAAGGGGATGAATGGCACTGGGAGATGGAGAAAAAAAGGAAGTGGGGATTTATAATTTTTTTTAAAGTGTGAAATAAATATTCAAGCTCCCAATGGAGAGGAAAACAACTCAATTTGAATCCCCTGCTACTCTGAGCCTGCAACACTCATGGCTTGACCTCTCCCCTGGTGTTTCAGAAGTGGAGAGAAACATTCCCTCTTCTTTTGGGAACATATGGACACGTTTGGACTGTGTCAGAGGCAGCTGCTTGTGCTGAGACTTGGCCTAATTGCTTCTCCTCAGTGTTCCCCAATGCTGCCAGGGTAACAGGACACAAAACTAATGGGATTTGGAGAACAGTGTGAGGAGCAAAAGTCACCTCATTTCTGCCCACACATTTTGCCACTGCTCCACTCTGAGCTCGAGTACTCTCTTCCTTCGTGTAAAAAGCTGCTTCCCAAATCACAATAAATCTAAACTACTCCTTCTTTCCCTGCTCTTCTGTTTCCTGCTCCATTCTATTCAGATGGAATTCAGTCATAAAGCCAGCCCACACTGCTTTGAAATTCCTGTCCATATTGGCTTGAAAGCCAGCAGGTCTTCAGTGGCCTAATAGATTGTTTGCTGCTCAAATAAAAATAATTTGGAGCCAAGTTTCAACCCAGATTATTATTTTATGGGCATCTGTGAACTCCAGGAGAGACAAACCCTGAGCAAAAGCATTAAATACTGCTCCATAATAACTGTAAAAGAGATATTGGGTGAATTATTAGAGGGGGGAAATGTTTGAACCTTCCCAATCCAGGAACCAAATCATCCAGACACAGAATTTCCCTGTTGCTCATTAATACACCAGATTGAATCCAGTGCTGACTTGCCCCTGCAACGTGTCTGAGGTTAAAAATGCCTGTGTACTCAGCTTAATAGGCTCCCATTAGGGAAATGCAAAATTAGCATTGATTTTATTTAAGAAGGGCATCCCGGATAAATGGTGTGGTTAAATGGCTTCACACAAAATTTTTCTGAGCTCTGGCAATTTCTTTCCACAGAAAATATCCTATTTGGATGTGACAGAGTTTGCTAATGTCCATATGTTAATTAGCTATAAATACTCCTTCTCCCAAAACAGGAATTCATGGAGGAAAGTAAAAAATAAGGAGCACAACAAACAAACAAACAAACAAACAAAAAAACCCAAGCAAATAAAACCACCAAAAACCAAACCAACAAAAATAATCTGCTAAGACTGGTAATGGAAGCAAGCAATCAATAAAAACCCACACAACTTCTTTATCCTAATAATTTTTTCCTAGAGAATTTAATGGGTAGTTTTCAAACAGCTTTCACTTAGAAATGAAAAGAGGAAAATATGCAATTTTGAAAATATTGAAAGGAAAAGTTCTGGCTTTTTCTGCAGCCCTTGCATTTTTTAAAAAATTTATTTGTTTTGGCTGAAACTTAACTTTTTCAACAGGAAGACAGCAATTTTAACCAAAATATATACACATTTTTCTTAATAAATTAGTTGGCAGCAAAGGATATCAATCTTGAGAGAGAAAAAAAAATTATGCACTTCAAAACAGTAAGGAGGAAGAGAGTTTTGGTTCTAAATGCAATTAATTTTCATTAATTAAAACAACATGAAGGGTTGGGGGTGGTGGAGATGGAAAATTTAGGGCATTCATAATTATGGTCCTCTACTCCTGTAGATTCCTTCCAACAATTTATTATCAGGTATCAGATGTAGTGAGAAGGAAAAGATAAGGTTTTAGGAGATGCTGCCTGAGGATTTGCAATGAGAGAACTGAGGAAAGTTTTGTTTCTTTGCTTTTCAGTTTCCCTTGACATAAAATGAGACTGATAATTCCAATTAACCAAAAAGAGGGTTTAGGCTTTGCATAAAGGAAGAGACATGCCAAAACAGGCAGAAATAAAGGTTCCCTTGATTTTTGACAGAGTTTGTGATAGGGAATTTCTTTAGCACTTGAAAAAACAAGTCAGCTCTAAAATGTGCTGTGAATAACCATTGACAAGAGTGCAAAGAACTCCTCATAATAAACAGAGCTCATGCAAGAAAGGAGAAGACACATGAAAGAAAAGGAAGGCCAAAATCCAGTGAATAACTCCTTTTTCTGAAATCCCTTTTGAAAACACACAGAGCATCTCACAAGATCCTGCAGGGCCGCTGACGTTCGGAGGGGTTTTCTTTTCCTCACCCCTTCTGTAAAACTGCTGAATGGCTGCTGTGACACAGCACACATTATCCCATCACTCCTTATTTATGGATGCTCTCTGCCTTCCCAGCCCTGAATTTGCCTTTCAGCAGGTCATAAATGTGCATTTTGAAAAGCAGCTTTGCTTCTGTTGCTCTAATGGAATTTTTCCGAGAAAAATGAATGTCTTATTTGTTTTCAGCACAAGGGTTTCATGATATCCAGCACGCTTAGGAATTCAAAAAACATTGAGGCAGAATAAAAAAGTATTATGTAGATTATCAACCCCCTTATTCCTCTGGATTCTTCCCTAAGATTTCTCCATTTAAATACAATACAAAGTCAGCATTTTTTATTTTCCAGTTTTCTTTTATCCCCACTGGTTTTTTCCTAACCTCTATACTACATCTGCAGCTGCTTCCACATTTTATTATTTTGCAATACATTCCTAATTATATTTCAGATAAATACACTATAAATCAAAATATTTTCAATTCTGTTGCACATACATGTAAAAACATCAGTGGTTATGGAGACTTTTGTGAAATTTTCTATTGAAACTTTATTTTACAGAAATGTTTTTATTTAAGAAGACCCTGAATATAATGAGCATTTCTTTAATTGAAAATATCTATATAGTTCCATTATTTTTTTCACAACTGTCTAGTTGTGTATACCCACATGGTGATTTTTAGCATTTCAGTTGGTGTCATTTTTCCCTTTTTATATCCGAAATACTTTTTAGTTTCCAAACAAATACATTTTAGTCAGTGTTCTGTGAAAAAACAGTTTTAAATTGGCTGGGAAAATGGAGTACCTGGAAGGATTCTCTGTGCTCAGTACAGAAAATGCACTCTTGGAGGCACAAAACAAATGTGAGTCTGAAAGAGCAGAAGGAAATATTTCTTCCATCATTATCACTCAGGTATTGCCTGGAGGAGCAGTTGCAAGACAAATATCAGAAGAGAAAAGACGTTACTTTTCTATGGTTTATGCCTCTCTAAAGAATAAAATGTGGGTTTACTAAACAATGGCATTTAACCAGCAGGATGTTTTACAAAAGGAGAGTGGGAAAAAAAAATAAAATCTCTGCCTCCTCTATAAAACTATAGTCTCTTTGTCTCTTTGTTAGTTCAAAAATTAAAAAATCACCTCCACAGCTGGACTGCAATGTATTTTATGAGTGTGTCAGGGATTTTATTCTCTGTTTTAATGGAGAAGGAGGGAAAAAACCTTTAGGAAAAAGAAAATTCCCGAGGCATGCAATTGAAAAACAAGAGTGTTGTATGTCAGCTGGAATATGTAATCCCTGAACAGAGCCTGGCCTGACCTTCCACAAGTAGCAGGGCAATTGTTCTTGGGGATTTTAACAATATCAGTGTCTATTTGCAAAGAAAGCCGTGGATGAAAGAGGAAAATGAATTCGAATTTGCAGCGAAAGTGAGCATCCAGCACTGGGCTGTACCCCAGCTGGAAGGGAGCCAGTCCTGGTCCCCGGGCAGGGAGCCAAGGAGACATCCCTGGCACGGTGCAGGACCAAGTTCTGCAGCTGGAGAGGCGAGCTGGGCTCCAGGAGGGACCTCTGCATCATCTGCAGCACGAGCAAAGATTTAAAGATGCCGAGCTATTCATTCCCCATCCTCTCTCGCTGCCAGCCCAGGAGCTGCAGCAGTAAAACACTCGAGTTTTGCACGGGGAAGTTGTAGAGAACAATCCCTCCAGGGCCCTGCAATGGGAGATAAATCCTTTGGAGGAAGAGGGGAGAACGAGACTGAAGCACAGAGCTGAAACTGCAGAGATACCCAGGGATGCACCTCTGAATTCCCACACATCCCTCCCAAGATGTTCCCAGCGTCAAATTACTGCCTGGAGCTGCAATTTTGGTTCCCCATGGCTGCATCCCGTGGCTGTGCAGCTTCAGGGGGCAGGGTGTGGAACATTCCCCCTTGGCAGAGGCGTTCAGTGGCCACATCTGCCTGTGAGGCAGAGCTGGGCATGGCCCAGGGAGGAGGAGCTGGCCCAGGGCTCCTTCCCCAGCCCTGCTGCTGCACAAGGGCTCACAGGGTGTCCCCTCACCTGCAGCACTGGCATGAATTTTTAACTCCTCTGTTCACCCAGGCAGCAGTGGCTTTCAGTCCAATTCACTGCACAAGATGTGCAATCCTGGAGGTGAAATCCCGGGATTAATTCACACTCAGTGCACACAACAGTGAGAAAAGTGACAGTGCAGACAGAGAGGAAGGAGAATTTCTGTAACCAAAACAGAATTGGTTTCTTTAAAATGAACAGTGAGTAGTCCACAAAGGTGCCCAAATAAACACAGAGCCATTCAGATGGCAGCAGGGAAAGGGAAAACCTGCAGGCACAGAAAAGGACACAGCGAGGTAGGAGAGAATAAGTTGCCATAGACATATACCTACAGCCTTCATTTCATGCACCCATAATTCTCCCTGGCAGCTGCATGATTAATTCAAAGATTTATTGATTTTTTTTTTCTTTTTTTTTGCCTTGCTCAATCCTGTTGACCTGCTTTTGTTGACAGGTCTCTGTGGATCACACTCCTCTGGCAGCTGAAAGCGTTGGCATCACGTTGGTCTCCAATGGCCCACAGGAAACATTTCAACTCATTCGACACCACCAGCGCTTGAGTGCATGGCAAGAACAGGCAGAACTTATTTTAAACAAAAAAAACCCACGAAAAAATAAACTGGTAGGCTGCTTTTGCTGTGAAAAATATCTGTAATCGCAATTATAACGCAATTTTGGTGCTGGTAGAGAATGTCTAAACAGTTTAATCTTTTTTCTGTACTCTCACTCTTATAAAAAAAAATCGCTGGCTTTAAGTTTTCTGATAATTTTGGCACAGCAACTGCTCACAACATAAAATGTTCAGCCTTTGCATCTACCACCTTTCTGCAGCAGGACAGAGAATCTGCCCCAGCAGAGCTTGAGCTCACACAGCAGATCACAGGCTTTAAATTTCACTTGATTCTGACTAAAAGGTCACCTGGCCTCCACCGTAACCTTCCTGCAAAGGGGAAACACACATGCAATTAAAATGTGGCTCCAGAGATCAGCAGCCCAGGTACAATGCTGATGTCACAGCAAATGAAACAAAGCCCTACCAGACAGGCACCTCCAATTCCTTCTAATGAGTCATTCTTCTAATGAGCCTCTCAATTAAAATTGGACTCTTGACAGGGAGGGCAAACCAAATGAGCTTCAGTAAATCCATCTACCACCCTAAAAAATTGTGGATTTGTGAATTTAGCAGCACTGTGCTCCACAATGATGTTTTAATTGCAGTCAGTTACCTGGTACAACACACAACAATAGAATATTCTGTTTCTGTTTTTTTTCTCTAGATGTCACCTGTAGATATCTCTTTGGATGTATTAAAAATAACCTAAAAATCACGGCTAGTGGCAGCTTTGCCATTCTGCTCCCCTCAGAGGGCAGCTAAACCACGTCCTCAGCCAGAAAGGATTCCCAGCAGCGAGGCACAGACTCATTAAAATGAATCTCGTGCATCAATTTTGTCCCCTCACATCAAAGCTGTCAGAGCTCGTTGGTGCTGGCTCAGGTGAGGCTGGGTTTTGATGGGAGACCTCAGGCACTCAGTGCTTGGTGTGGTCACCTCCTTATCCACTGCTGCTCAGGAAGGTGACAAGATCACAAGCTGCTGGCAGGGGAGATTTATAAGGAAGTAAACAATGCTAAAATAGCTATTTCAAAAAGCGAAAATGAAAATAAATCGTAGAATTGGACCTAAAACCAGCACACTAATTCATCAAAGCATGACCCTGTTTGTAGAATATTGATACCAAATCTGACAGCACTGAGCTTTGTTGTCTATAAAATCAGACACCCCCACCCCAAATCCTGCAATTAAACCAAAGTCATAAAAAATACTGCCTTAAGTATTCAAGAAAATATCTATGAACCAAAAAAGTGCCTGAAGAATGGTAAACTAAGAGCAAAGACAAAATGGAAGAATGTGGAGTGAGCACCTGGGAGGGTTAGCAGTCAGCCTGCTCTTATTTCACCTCAATAAAGAGCTGGTAAACATCCAGTTCATTTAAATGCAGGCAATATTTATTTGAAGGCTCTTCAAGCCCCAGAGAAAATTAATATTACAGGAACTGTGGGGGGAAAAGAAAAAACTTGCCAGGTGATAAAATGGGATTCACCCAGGAAAATGAAAGAAATTTCAAGCACATCTGGAGAGAAAATATTGTGACACAGATATTTCCAGTGAAAGGCTAACTGTGTCACTGAATTCAACCATGCTGAAAGAAACCTCCTCATGACTGGCAACATCAATAACAAGGTGGTAAAACAGAACAGTTTGGGCATCAGATTGGATAATGTTATGCATGGTCCAACAGAGCCTCAGGCCCATGGAGAGATGTGATAAGTGCCCATATATGTGTGTGTATATATCTGTATATATATATATATATATGTACATGTATATACACACTGATGGATACAGAGATTTAAAGAGAGAAAAAGGCATAAATCATAAAAAAAATAAATATTTGAAGCTTTTACCCAGAAGCACATTTGCGATCCTCTCTCTTTCTCTCTCTCTCTGTTTAATTCTCAAGAAGGCAAAAGCAATTCTAAAGAGGACCTGAATCCAATCAAGTTTTTCACATGCTTTAATTTAAGTGGAGAGGAAATAAATTAAAGAGTTGAGGGAAGAAATTGAGAAAGAGGATTCAGGGGTTGTTGAGTTTGGGTTTTGTATTTTGGTTTGTTTTAAAGTGAGAAGAGGGAAAGTCCCTCCCATTGATGGAAATGGAGGGCTGTCCAAAACTCAGCAGCAACAGAGGGGAAATAAAAATTATGATACACTTTTCTCCTAGACATGCTTCATTACTGAAATGTCAAAGCCACTGCTACTATTTGTGAATCCCATTAGAATTAGAATTGCTGGATATGGTGAGACAGAGCAAATTTTGACTTTCTGGATTTTAGCCACCACGACACCCCACTCAAAGATATTTTTGTCCTCCATCTCTCACAAACAGCCACCAATGTCATTTGCCCTCAGACCAGCCAAAATATCCAGTTACAGTGAGGAAAATCCACAAGTTCCCTCTCCAGGGAGTTACCAAACTCTGTGATGTTAACACCTGAATTTCACTTCTCTGTGCTGATTAAATGATCAGAAACCACTCCTCTGCTACAACCACATTGCTCACTTTCCTCTGTGCTACCAAAAAGTGATTTTTTGATGTGGATCAGATGCTTTCCATCTTCATCCCCTCAAGTCAGGCTCCCCACTCCTGACTCCCACAAGGCTGTTGAAATCCTTGCATCCAATGCTGCCCATAGCAAAGACATAACTTTAAAATTATTCATCTGATCAAAACACTCCAGTGTAATGGAATAGGAAGCAAAAATGGAGCCCAGAGAAGACAGAGGAATGGTTTAGATTGGAAAAGACCCCTAAGATCACTGAGTCCAACCATTAATCCACTTCCCTAAGAACCACATTCACGTGTGTTTTTAGCACTTCCAGGGATGGCAATTCTACCACTTCCCTGAGCAGTCTGTTCTGACCCCCCTTCCAGTGGAGAAATTTTTCCCAATATCCAACCTAAACCTCCCCTGGCACATCTTGAGGCCATTTCCTCTTGTGCTATTGCTTGTCACTCATAATTTCCTTCAGTGAACAGGTTGAAGTACGTGGCCTCACTCAGTTACAATTTTAGTTCATGAGACAGAGGAAAGTGTGAAAATTGTTTGCACAAGCAGCAAGTGCTAATTTTTTACCATCTCCACTTTCTAATGGACACTGCCCTCTTAAAAGAGCAAAGCTGTCTGTAAAAACATGGAAAACTAGACATTTCTTAAATAATGCAGTAAATAATTTTTTCCTAGGTCCCTCAGGAAAACAACCTTGCTGAATGAAGAATTGAGGAAGCATATATTGTCTTTAGAGATGGGCAAGTGCACTTTAGGAAGATCAGAAAACACATTGCTGTAACAGCAAAGCTGCAGCCTGACCTGAGTGTGGCTGAATGCTGCTCCCATCAGCTTTCCAGGGAGTGAGGAAAGTTCAGCACATGGAGAGATTTATTTGTTGTACTTTCTGAGTGCTGATACAACTTTGAAGAGAAGAATTAAACCTCACTGACATGTTTTTGGTAGAAGGTCGTTTACATGTGTGTTGCTAATATTTAATCATAAAAAAAAAAATTAATCTTCATCTCACTCCACCTGGAACCAGAAGAAATTTTGCATGTAGAGAATTCAGGGGCATAGGTTAAATATATGTTGAATGCTTGGTTTTTGGCAGCTGTGGTTAAGCACTGACATCAAAGCAAAGCAAGAAACATCATTGCTCATCTCTACTAGACACAGCCTCAGTCACATGGCTGGACTTAACCCCTGTGGTCACCAGCAATAATCTAATTCTGATCACAGGACTTCACACAGGACCACTCTCCATAAAGAGTTTGTTTTTTCTTGCACTATGCACAAACCTCGTGGCTGAAGAAACAGCTCTGTGCAAACTGAGCTGCTGCTGTCATCTGCAAAGCCCAGCAGAGCCCAAAACTGCAGTGCTGAGTTTCAGATGTCACCACGTGGTAACTCCTGGCAAACACTGCTCAGAAAAGCCCTTTGTGCAGAAAGAGATCCAGGAGCCCCCGAGTCTTTTAAAGATGAGACTTGAGGAGCTGTGTGTAAATAAATAATACAATTCATGATGCCAAATGTGGGTCAGTGTACAGCAGTGACACTTCTCAAGCTGTGCTCCAGTGTGACTAATTCCTGGCTGGTAGGAAGGAGGCTGGCTGGAAGGCTCATCAGTTGTCACCAGCACGTCAGTCACAGCCCTTCAGGGAGCCCTGTTCCATCCATGCTCACCCACCTTTCCTCAGAGCTGCTGTTCTGGAGTGCACACTCAAACATGTCATTGTGCACAGCTGGTATTATCTGTCTCTCCCCTTTTATACTTTTTTTTTTTTTAAGTGGTCACAGTCCATGTGTAAATCAGAGAGGTCCTTGCATGGTGTGTTATTAGACAGGAAAATGGGAATTCAGAAAGGTCAGGGCATGAACCTACTCATGATCCTGCTCTTGGCACTGTTCAGAAACACAGAAAAACTCAAAATCCCTTGCAGTTACCAGGATCAGGACAGGAGGCACTCCTAACAGAAAAACAGAGTGCAGTGACAGACCCAAGTTAATTCTTCAGTCTTTGCATCCATTCTTCATCCTGCTCTTCTCGTTTTGCCGATCCCTTACAGTGACCTTCACTTCCAGTAATCCCTTTCTGCGCTCCTTCCCCTGTAGCCACACCCATCCTTTGCTCTCTCCGGGATTAATTAACACATGAGTGGGCTCTGCTCCGTGTTTTCCCCCGTGCACAGCCCAGTCAGCACTTATTTCACTTTCCTTTCTAGCCCAGCTTCACAGTTCCGTGTGTGAACAAGAAATGAGCCAACACTTGTCTCCCCTCTGCCTTGCAGCTGCTCAATGGGAGCAGAAGCACAATCCATGCTGTGGTGCTTTCCTTTATTTTCCTATTGTCCCTTGGGTTTATTATTGTTATTTCATTATTATTATTATTATTATTCTGTTATTACAAAAAACATACTTTGCTGAGCTCTTTGGTCCTGTAGGGCTTTCTCTGCTTTCAGTGGTGACAAGGTCACCTCGAATCTGATTCCAAAAGTCTCTTTCTTTGGAAATTATTGGTGAAGGAAAGCAGGAAGAGGGAAAGGAAGTTTGACCTTTGAACAAGCCACGTGTAGCTGTCCATCAGATGTTCTAGGGTGATTCTAGGATGAACACAATACTCTAGGCTGATTTAAGCTTTTATGTTTAGTGCCATTAATGAAAACGTGTAGGATTTGTTACAGGTACAAGAGCAAACTGCACTGCCTTGCTCTCCCCATTATAATTCAAATTAATTTCAGACTGGGTTTCAAGTGAACTGACAATGCAAAATTCTTCAGAAAAGAAGGATTTTAGGAAAAGAGACCCTGTGGCTGCAGCTGCAGAGCTTGGTACAGCAGTTACCTGCACTCTGTGAGCCCCTTGAGACTTCTCAGAGTTACCTTAAATCCTTAATTTTGCTGACACTTCAGAGCTTGTCAGACACCACTGCAAAGTTTGATCCTTTGTTAAACACCTGTATCCAGTGGAGAGTGCTGAATATGCCATCTCACCATTAGCATCCAAAATGGAGTTTTCCAGTGTGAAAAGATTTCTCTGTATTCGCTTTGTTGGACCTCAGTGTTTTCTGCTTTTCCTCAAATAGATTCATCCAAATAATTGGTCTTGCCTTGCTTTAAAAATCTTTTTTTCTTGCTATCTTTGCCCCTAGAGGAGAACCTGTAAAAGCTTTTTGGCCTCAGATTTGCTGTCACATTAAAAGAGAAAATGTAGGAGCAAAACCCCAATTCTGGAACCCTTCCCTGACAGACAGACAAGCTCCTGCACACCTTTCCAGGCTGCACATGGAAACTTCACAGAAATTGGTATTTCTGGCTCCAAACATGGACACTTTCCCCTTTATTGAACACAGAGAGTGATTTATTGGGATACTCCTTGGAAACAATCTGGTAATAGGTCTTAATATGTTTCAACTCCCAATTACTTTACAATAACCTGGAGGCATGACATGAAATTGCTGCCAGGAAAGAAAAGATGCTCTTGCCCAGTTATATTTATTACACACTTTGATTACTGTGGACATCACTGTGCTCCCTGAAAATCAAATATACAGATATGCCCAGGATGGCACACTGTGGTAAGACCAAAAACATTGTACAGTTTTAATCAAGGAACACCCTTCTAAAATGCTGTTTCTAAAAAGGCAGTGTATTTTTACCTTACAAAAGCACAAAAAATTGTGCTTTTTTGTTTGTTTTTGGTTTGTTTGGGTTTTAATATTGCATTGCCACTAAAAAAAAAAATTAAAAAAAAAAGATAAAAAGAAAAAGAAGAAAACCAGCCAGCATCTACCACAGTAATTGCTGAAATAAAGGATTCTGGTACATCTTACATCTCCAGATCTCTCTATCCTCATAGTCAGAATGAGACTACAGACAGGCAGGTATATGAAATATTTACTCCAGGTTGTTGGTGGAAGAATTGCATTGGGGTTTAAGTCCTTCAGAAAAGAAAAAAAAAGCTTCTGTGGCTTCTGTTTGAAATGGATGTATCATCTCAGTGGAAATGAAAGAATCCCAGGATGGTTTGGGTTGGAGGGGATCTGAAAGCTCGCCCAAGTGCCACCCCTGCCATGGCAGGGACACCTCCCACTGTCCCAAGCTTTTATTCAGTACACTAGATCCATGGGAAAACATTCTGATGTAAAAGATTTAAACCTATTAACTGTAGGAATGCACGGGAATCAGGTGTATGAAGAGCAGGAGTGGCAGGAACGGGAGCTGCAGGCACTTCAAGAGATCAGAAGAGAAGAAATCGAGGCAGAATGCTGGGTAGTCAAGGAGACCACTCATCTGAGACCAAATCAAATTAATGTTTCAACCTCCCCTGTGTACAAGCACCCAGAAGTTTGTGCTAGCCTAAGTAAATCAGTAAAATTTCACATTAATACAGCCTTTAGAAATAACTTGTCTTTGAGCTCATGATGCTATCAGGCTTTCATTTACCTTTTACAAAAAGTCTGTCCCCATCTTTTGTGTCAGCTCCCCTCAGAGAATTTTCTCATCTTTATCCTCTCCACTCACACACTTCCTTTTCCTCTTTGCTTTTCTTACTTTTCAAGGAAATGCTACCTTTTTTACCCCCACAAAAACCTTGTCCTCTTCAAACCATGATAAGCATCACTCTCAAATATATTTATAACTCTCTTTATATTCTTTCATTTTACAGTAGAGGTTTCCCCTCAAGCTGGCTCTCATTTTTGAAGGTGTTAATGAATAACCAATAGGTCAGTTATTTAGAAGAAAAAAAAAAGAAAAAAATAAATGAGAACTTGGTATTTTCCAATACTTAATATCTTCCAATACTTTTCTGTGTGCAAGACCAGATCCTTTGGTAAAAAAATGCGATAAATGGGGATTTTTTAAATAGCATCTGTTGTAAGGAGCTATGTTTTATTTTCATTTAAATTTCCAACTGCAGAATTGAGGGATTGTGAGATAATAAGAAACTTGATAAAATTTGTTATAGATTTTAAATGATTGTAGCCTTGTCAGCCATTGTCAGAGGGTCCATTAAGGAAAAAAAAATAGATTTAGATCAATATAGTTAAATGTTATTACACAGTTTTATCCCCCAAAATTTGGGATTAAAACCAATATAGGCTAATAAAAAGTAAATTCTCTTTAAGTGGCAGCCAGGATGTTTTGAGAATATTGAGAATGCCATATTTTTTCCCTAAGGAGGAGATTACAGAGACCTGGGTGTCCCCTACTCCTGATTCCAGGGTGAAGGTAGGATTGAGCCACTCTCTGATATCACAGAGGTATAGAGAACTCAGATTGTGTCCTCTCAACCTATATTTCCAGAGAAAACATGAATATTTTCTTATAACAGAAAAAAAAAAATTGGAAAAAAAATTAAGGTAATTAATCATGAAGAAATGAATGTTCTTTTCCTCCAGCCAAGACCCACACAGTCAGGTGTACCTGCACCACGGAGCAGATTATTTTAAGATGAAGCAAAATAAACACATCCATCCATGGCTGTGTTAAATAGCTGCAATCATAGTTTAGAGAACCTTAAGCATAATTCTGCATCAGTATATAGAGAATAATGGAAAGCTTGTTTTTGCATTTAAACACAACTCTGACCTGCGTTGGCTGAAGTGTTGGTGAGTCCAAAATTCAGATTTTACAGACCTCTTTGTGCAAACACACCCAACTGCAGTTGCTCAATGGCACAAAATTATGATATTATCAAAATCCAGCAGCATAATAAGGAAGTGAATTTACCAAGCTTAGACAGTGCACTAGCAACACAGAACAGCTGATCATAAATTCCATGGTTTTTAAATATATTACAAATGCTTAGAAATTTCTTTGAAAAAAATATTTCAAGGTGATGTCAGGAATCAATAAAACATCGAGAGAAATTAAATCTATAATATGAGCCATATAGAGAAACAGGTATTGCCATCAATGACACAGTTTGTCAGAAAATGAAATTTATTAATATACTAAGGAGGTGCACAGAAACATTTCCACACACTGGAGCATCATAAACACAAACATATTTCTGAGTAGGCTCTGCAACATTTAACTCATACTATATTTTTCCATTCTCCACAGCCCTGGAACAATACATTTCCAATTTCTGCACACATAAATCATTTGTATGTGTAACAACAGCTGCACTCTACATTATATATAATTCAGATATGTACTATACTGAAAATATTTCTCCTACATATTTGTTCTCCCATGAATTTCTTACCATGTTTGTGCTTTAAAATGTTAGATTTTCTTTGCCCAAATACCTGAATAATGTCTCACATTTTCTCCCTCAGTCAGTAAATAGATTAATGCACATAACTACTTTAGTACAGATTGTTTCACTTCAATATGTTAAGCTTATGGCAGTGCTTAAGCCTCCACTGTTATCTGTGAAGATATTTGGGATTAAAATGCTATGAAACTATAAATATTGATTACATACCTCATTTAAACATAACCAAACTAATTTATACTCAGGATTTCTTCTAATCCGTGAGTAACATCACTACTGAAAACAATTACAACCCAGCACATGTTTGTGACACTCAAATTTCTTTGGCATGCAGGAGCTCTTTATCAAAGTTAAAATGCAAACCCACTGCCACAGCACCCGAAAGCTGGTTTTATGTCTGGTATAAAACAAAAATCATGTTATTTTCCCCTCAAGCAGGCTAGAAAAGCAGGGCTGTCTGAAGCCTTCATGTCACACACATACAGAGTCACAGGGATGCAGCAAGGCTGAAGGGAAATACATTACTGGCAGGATGAAATCCCACTCAGTTATAATTGAACCAAAGCCAACATCAGGCATTCGGGGAGGGGAGAAAGAAACAGGAAACATCTCTGCCATTGCCAGCTGGGAAAAGGAAACAAAAAGCCACAAGAGCCTACCTGAGACAAGCGAGACTGTGTCTTTCTCCCATGAGACAACAGTGATGTATGCCTCCACAGAGGAGGGGATAATGCACTTGAACACTGCTACATTGCCTCTCATGGCTTTCTGGTCCTCCACACGGACTGTATAGGGTTCCCGTAAAACTGCAGGGACAAGAGCAGGCTTTGGTAAATCAGCTGCAGCCCCACACCTCACCCCCTTCCCCAGTTAGCCTTGCAAAGTGCCCCCCAAACCAGGCTGTGAGCTCTCATCTCAGTGAGTGGCGCTCATTTACAAGGCTGATTGCAAGTTCACACAAAAGCATTCCCAGATATTTTTGTTTCTGTCGGGTTTTTTGGTCCCAACAAGGATGGGAACCCAACCCCCTGGGCCCTTTGGAGGGGTTTCCCCTGCTGAGTTCTTTTCCAAGGATGAAGAACGTGCAGGACTCTCTTTCTCTTGGTCTTCAGGGTTTTGTTTATTCTTATCTTAAGTTCAGCACCGTCTGCACACCAGACTCAGCATGTGAGAAGCGAGGCACAAAATGGACCCAAACACCCAAACCAAGGCACAAAATGGACCC
>VWZP01001475.1:63742-75869 GCA_013396995.1 Dicaeum eximium | reverse complement strand
GAAGGTTAAAAGCAGTGTTCTGCTGAGGGTCAGAGTTTCCTAAAACAGGCAGAGAGACATTCTCTGTGCCCTGGATTCCAAGAGTCTCCTCAAAAATCTGCATCTCTTGCTCTGTGTTCTTGCCTCACCCAATTCTGAGAGGCTCTGGTAGGAGCTGCACATTTGTGTGGGTAAAGGGTGTTGTGTTTTATGTTATTTGTGCAGTTTCCCCAGCCACACTTCCCTTCACAAAGGGTTTTGTGCTCTGTCAAAGAGCACAGAGGTACATGCAGGTGCTGTGTGTGAATTAGACATGCAGAGGGGAGAAGAGAAGGTCAGTGTCATTTAGGATTTCGAAGAAGTGAGAACCAAAGGAGAAAATCGATGGAGGTGACAGAGAGAAAAAAAGGAATGTGTGTCAGGAACACAGAGAAATGAGAGTGAAAGGAGAGCTACATTTGATTGACCAGCCCTGAAAGAGATCAGTTAATGGAAAAAAAACCAAAACAAAACAAAAACAAAACAAAACCAGAAACAAAGCCACAATTGTATTAAACAAAACCACATTATAATAAAATTCAACATAATTCAAAAAATGTTTAGAATCAGCACAGTATTTGTCTTGAGTCTGAAAGAATTAATTTAATGGAAAAAGGGGAAAAAAAGAACAACTGGATGGACAAGGAGGATAAAAGCACAACTGGAAAAATCATTCCCACCACACCAAACTAATATTACTGGGATGAGATGATGCTGGGTAGGAGAATGGAAAAAAGGCAAATCCCAAAATAATTCCAGAAGAGTGAGGGAGGAGCATTTCTGTGAGCAGGAGTTCATGGAGGGGGTGGCAGAGCAGAGAAGAGAGAGATGTTTTGTACAGCACATGAGACAGGACAGACAAGCACAACACAGACTCTCCACGGGAACACAAGGTCAAGGTGCAAAGAAAGGAATCACCACAGCCAAAACAAACCATTCCAATGAGAACAGGGATGGAAATCCTCGGAAATTTCTGTGTGTCTGAGACCTGCATCTGCCTCAGGGTTAAAGTTGTTGGGAAGAGCAACAACACTGAGCTGTCACATTACAGGGACATTTCTTGCCCACATTTCCTGTCCACAAACAGACCAAGCTCTTACACAAATACATTTAGCCCCACTGATGCCAGCTGAAAAGTCAGTGAATTCTTTTCAGAGGTTACAAAAGTGTTTCTAAACACCAGGAGCACTGGAATTTCTAAATATCTGCCCCACTTAGGGTGTATTTCAAGAAATAAAAGGCAGGGTAATGAAATGTAACCACGGTCTTCAAAATGCAAACAGCATCAAATTTTCAGGTCCATTGTAACCACTGCAAAAAGTAAGATTTAAGTTCTCCATCCCAAACGTTGCTATAACAATATAACTTTCAGAAGCCCTAACCAAAAATAGGTTTAATTAAAAATGAAACATCTTTTTTAAAAGGAAAAAAATACCCATTTTCTATTACAAGATAGACACTACTAGTTTTTAAAAAGTCAATAAATTATTTCTGATCAAAGGTTAGGATTCTTAACCCTGTCATGACTTTAAACTGATATTATAAGCACCTTTATTGCAGTAAACTCACAGCATTGGCTGCCCTGTGGTGAAGCAGCTCCCTAACCTTGTCCTACACCCAGGGAATGGCACATGGATCATCTCAACGAGGCTGATTTGTGTCTGTGCTCCTGCTCCAGCCATCATTCCCAGGAAAGGCCTCTTCAGCAGCAATATCCCAACTCACTGCTGAAGGTATTTGCACTTTTCAGAGCACTTGGCCACTTTGAGAATCTGCCCAGCTGATCTTGTCAATAAAATCCAACACAGAAACCATGTGGGGCACAAAAACTGGAAAGAAGTTTATTCATCTCCTTGCTTAAAAAAAATTTACATTTTCATTATTTATGAGGCTCCTGAGCTATTTCCAGATCACAATTTTGAGAGTTTCCATTAATAAATTGTTGATTTTTACTTTTTCTGATTTTTTTTCTTTTTTAAATTCCAAGTCCACAGGTCATTAATTTGTATGAGAATGTCCTTTGCTAAAGAAAAAAAAAATAGACTCTTCACTGCCATGACTACACAGGAGAGTTTGAAGATAAAACTGAGACCTTTACTCCCATATGGGACTGGCATGGAAGAGGATTAGGTTTGGGTGTCTAGGTGTGGGGGTTATGATTTTTTGGGAGAAGTTTGGGAATGTTTGTTGCACTATATCCAAAACTACATGCAAAACCACAATTACAATTATCTGTAAGCTGCATTTTTTTATGTGCTGTCCATATTCCTGGGAAAAGAGATAAATGAGCTCCAGACTTTCTCAAGCTGACTTTGAGAATGGGCAGAACCATATTAATCTTTGTGCTATGACCACATTATCCACTGATTTCTTCTGCATTCTTAGGAAACCAATTGCTGTTGGAGTGCATTGGAAGGAGGAAATTAGGAAAAAAAAAACAAACAAAAAAACAAAACCAAACCAAACAAAAAAATAAAAACCACCACAAAACCAAAATGATGTTAATTAGTGCCAATCTGAAATATTTTTCAGATTTCACATGAACAGAAATAATTTGCAAGCACGGCGTAAAAGAAATGAAATTCCTGATTTCAAATTTGAGCAGCCCAGGGTTTATCATCTGATCATAAAATTGGCTTGACACTTGTCTGCCATGCATAGAAAACTCTCCAAATGGTGTTTTCCTGTGACTGGGGGGTTACACAAGCCCTTGGAAAAGATGCTCACTGATAGCTGTGCTCTGCCATCGGGCACAGGGACAGCTCTGACACGCAGCAGCAGCTCCTCTGGAGGAGGAGAACTCATTTAACTCGTTATCCAAACCTCAGATCAACTGAGAAATTGAGTTAAATGGAGAAGTGAGTGGAGATGGGGTAAAAGGTTAAAAAAGGAAAGAAAAGAGGTAAAAAGAGTAAAAACTCTTTGGCAAAAAGAGTTTTTAACTTCCGAGCCAAGCATCAACACTACCATCAGCAAAATCCTTTTTCAAGGGCCTTTTTCTATTTGCAAGCAGAGGAATTATTGAGCAATATTATTGCTCAAGCAGAGGAAGAAGTCTTGTTTTGGAGTTCCATGGGTGAGTGTTTTGCACCTAAAGGCCAGTTCAGAGCCTTAGCCAGCAACACTGCAAGTTTCAGCCTCCTTTGTGTCACCACGTTAATTTATCTAAGAAATGTAAAAATTGGAAAGCAATCCTGGAAAAAAAAAATACTGCCCAAAAGATGTTTGAAATAAAGACATGGTATAAAATCCAGAAAAGGTAAAAATAAATATTATGTTGTCTCTAAATATAATTCTACCAGACAACTTGCCCTCAAATCCATGACAGTAAAACCAAAAGCTCAAAAACCAGAACCGAGCTTCAAACATAAAGCTGGTTACAATGTGTTCATATGAATCTTTGATTTTCAAGCTTTTATTTAATGGACAACTAAACAATTTCATAAGAAGCTCACACCATCATAAAACTCCCCATATATGTAACACGATAACTTGCTTCTACTGGATGCTTCTTGTGCAAGAAAACCCACTTTCCTAGACTAAAACTTTAATGAGACATGAATTTCATGGAAACCTGGTTTTTATTCTTGCTTTTATTCTTCCCAGCTGCCTACAAACTACAGATCTCTGAATGTTAACTTATACTTAAGAAGAAGAGAATGCATTTTATTATTTAAAAAGAAAGTCTCAGGCAAACCTACTTGTCAACTTTTTTTCCCTGTGAAACTCCTGTGAAGAAAAATCTCCAGAGGAAAGGTTGTTCTCTTCTGAGAAAAGCCAAGCATAGCTCCACCAACAACAAAGAGTTTCCAAGGATTTGCATTTGCCAAGGGTCAGCTCCCAGACTGTTTTTTGTTTGTTTGTTTGAATATTTTAATTAACTGATGTGGATAGACCAAAATCTTCAAAAGCTGTGCAATCATGTGTTTGTGTGTTGTAACAAAAGGCCTGATTTTGATCCCTCTGTAATTCCCCACTGGCTGGCCCAGCCAGTACAGAAAACAGATGCAAAACCATTCTGCTCATTTGCATATTTTAGCCTAAAGAGAGCTCTGCCCACAGACCCACATCAGCTTCTGAATCATTGCAGGGGACACAAATTTCTCTCTCAAAACAAAGCGCAAGTGACCACAAACAAATGAGGAGAGGTGTGATTTTAGGCCAAGCATTCCTCTTCTCTTCCAGCCCATGTACAAAATCCATCTTCTTCTCACACAGTTCTTTAATGTGCAAGCATGGTTCAATTGTTGATTTGGTTATCAGTTCTTTCTCCATATACTTGTGCTCAACCGATCTTTGGAAAATTAACTTTTCAGCACCAAAATAATTCAAACTGGGGAGGAGAGGAGAGGAAAGAATTCACAATATTAATACTGTTAGGAGTTTAGAGGTTACACTTCAGGCCAACCTCCCTTGATTGATATCTGCTGCTACTCTTTGAAACACCCAAGTTCCCTCCCTCCTCAACCCCCTCCAAACTCAATAAAAGACTCTACTTACCAGCCTTAATGTGAACATCCTGACTCCTGATTTTCCCTGAAGGATTTTCAGCTGTGCAATAGTAAGTGTTATCATGGATTAAGTTATTAAAGCTTGAAGGAGGGAAGGGGAAGATTTGGAGAGTGCCATTGGGGTGGACGTGGCGGATCCCTGGGACATCGTAGATCTCCTCGCCCGTCGCTAGGTACCATCTGAGCGTCACCGGGGGGATCCCCGCGGCTGGACAGGGGACCAGAGTCCCTGTGGTGCTAGCAAACACTACCTCTTGCAGAGATGCATTGACAAAGTAGAGACTGGCGTGTAGCTCTTCACTGAAAACTGCAAGACAAAAAGAAAAAAAAAAAAATTAAAAGAACGGGCCTTGGAAAACCTGAGAAATTTCAGCAGCGCGCGAAACGGTTCGATGACGCCACCGAGTAAGTGAAGGTAATCAAAGCACCTGGATGCTGATGTCAGCTCTAAAAAATTTAATTAATTAATTAATAAAATGATTCTTCTTTTCGAAGAAAATGGCACCAGGCTAAACACAGTAGGTGGTTTACACCCAAAAGGAAAATGGGAAACCCCTTTTGGTGCGAACAGATCTGCTCACTTCTGCACTCGCAGAGGCAGCACTCTTCATACAGCCTGCACAAATCTATCAGTAGCCTGCCTTTATGACATTTCCAGAGACTAAATTTCTGCCTGGAACACAGGCAGTTTCCATTAGCATCCCTAAATTTATTTTTGCAGTCTTTCCACGGCAAAAAATTATTTATAAAGTAATAAAAAGAACTGAGCAAACAGTGAAAAAAAATTCCCATAACTCCTTAATAGTAATGCATGTCTATACTTAATACAGATACAGCTTAGTAAATGCTTTATGTCATTTGGTCAGGTCTTTCTAGCAAAGACCTCTAAACCTAGGTGCTTGTGATAATCTTGGTTCTGCCATCCATGTGACTCCATGGAGTCCCACTCCCAACCTTAAACTGAAGATTCTGTATCACTGGAAAAGTCAATATTAGTCAGAGCACTTCTGCCATGGGCTATGCAGCTCTTCCTGGAGGGATTGAAGTCTCCAGGTGGTTTAAAGGTCCCCCAACATTTCCTCTAAAGTACCTTCCTAACCTCTGTTGGAGAGCTGATAAGCCTAATACATGATTTTTGTTTTCCAATAAATGGTAGGATATATTCCAATACCACCAATCTGCTTTGTATTTGCACATAGTGCTCACTTGTTAAAACAAAAAGGGTCAGTTTTGGTTGACACAAACACAGAGACTTGGGTGTTTCACACATCTTGAGTGCAGTAGGTTCTGACAGGATTTTCTAAAGCAAGGCTGGTGAGGGATAAGTTTTTGAAAAGGTGACCGCACTGGAGGAGATCTCAGTGAGCAGTGGTGAGACAGATTTCAGGGTAGCCTTCATTTGCACGAGATGATTTTATTGATGATTTTATTAGATGATTTAGATGATTTGCACGATATTATCCTGCAGGAAGAGCTTGCAATCCCAGTGCTAAGCCATGAACTTGCTTGTCTAACTCTGCCACTGCATTTTATGATAGTTTGGAGCACAAAAGAGACTTTTTTTTTTCCTTCTCTCTTTTGATATCTTGCAAAGATACATGGTGGGAATGTGTTCATTCTAGATGCCAATCAGGAGAGACTCAAAAGAGAGAAAAGCTGGCTCTGGGAATCCCTAGAAATTAAAAAAAAGAGAGACACCCTCTCCAGTAAGGAAAGATGCCTGGCATGCAGGAGACAAATAAATGAGTGGCACAGAGAAGGTTGAAAGGCACTTGGGACTTCAGAAAGGAGAAATTTCAACTCTGGACCTGAGCTCCTGCATTTAGATGAGGCAGGTGCCAGCACAGAATAAAGTCCCCTGCCAGAAAAGTTCCACCTAGTGGGTGCAATCCCAAGAGGAACTCAGGCATCTGGAAAGCAAAAATAGGCACAATAGGACTAAACACAGGAAGAAGCTGAATCCTCATTCAGGAGGAGTGAATAAGATGGTGCCACTTTTACATAATCACATTTCTAATTATAGCTGTACTTCGGAGCAGAGAACAGTATTGTTGGTAACATAATAGAGAACTGAAAAAAAAAAACCAATTTAGCATTGTTCATCTGCTGTACAAGCATTTCTCTACAAATACAAATGAAACAATCAACAGGGCATTTAAATTTCCATTGGCCAACAAGACATTCTCGTGGAAGTAATAAACACAGCTCACATTTGCCAGCTTTTATTATGCTCTGCTGCTTCTTAGCAGATATTCAAGCAAATCCAGTAGATTTCCTGGCCAAGAACAAAGAGGTAAATACCAAATTGTGAATGCCATAAAAATAGAGAATATCAGGAACTCTGTTTGACACTTCCATAGAATCTAACTTCCCAATCAAACACAGCACAGCTGAGCTAGAGACTCATACTAGCAGCACATAACAATGAGTTTTTCCAGCTGCTTTGTATCCCCTGTAGAAGCTTTCACTACTTTTGACAAACTTTGCATCCATCAGCCAGTACAATAGTGCTTCATTTTAAACCAGCATCTGCTACACATTCATCCTAACGGCAGCCACAAACACACCAAGATCCCTGGAAAATAATCACAGAGCTGTAATACACACACTTATACACAATGCTGACAGCCCAGATGCTTTTTGTAGTGGAATTCACTGTGTGAGCTATGTTGGAGACATCCAATGACAAAAATGGGATTTCAGAAGCTTTTATTAAAAAGATATTTCTCCTCAACATTCCATAGGAAGAAAGGGTTTAGCTGAATGACAGAACTAGTGGTTTATTAAAACCTAATTGAAACTGAGACAAGTCAAAGATGATGTGCAATTAATTATATGTTACTTAATGATAGAATATGAGCCAACTAAACACTGCATTTTTCAGAAAGCAGAAGCAACTCAGACTAAGAGTTGCAAGGGAGAGTGGTCAGGGAAACTGATGAAAGTTATGGAAATAAAACAGCAAAATTCCTGAAGAATGGAGGGAAAAAAAAAAAAAGGCAATCATAGA
This sequence comes from Dicaeum eximium, assembly GCA_013396995.1. Classification (NCBI taxonomy): domain Eukaryota; kingdom Metazoa; phylum Chordata; class Aves; order Passeriformes; family Dicaeidae; genus Dicaeum; species Dicaeum eximium. The sequence continues at coordinate 68,330 of VWZP01001475.1, read as the reverse complement.
AGAGAAAATAATACCCAAGGCAGAACTGAAAACTCTTGCAGCTGAGTGACTGGACTTGGCCTGGACAGAGATCACATCATTTTGCAGTGTAAGGGGAGAAAAGGCAAAGATTCTTCCTGAATAAGAGTTATTTATTACCAAACCAATAATTCCTGAGGGAAGGAAACAGGAGGAAGGCTGCACCTCAGCAGTGAAAAGGTGATAAACAATCTGCACCTGCAAGCACGTTGGGGCAGGAGTGCAGAGATTTGTGTCCTGGGCTGGGTGGTCAGAGGAAAACATCCACAGTTTATCAGCTCAAAGGACCAGAAGCACTTCTGGAGTCTGAGGCTCAAGAGGTGCCAGGATCTCACTCCTACAAGAATGGGCAGAGAGGTATGGGGGAGGAAAAAATAGAGAGGCAGGGAGATGGGAGGTGGATACATTTTTTGCAAGTTCAATCAGTATTTCTTACTCTCAAGTACTTGATGTGACAAGGGGAGGTGGCAAAGCGTTATAGCCAAGGGAATTCCTCCTGAATTTCAGGGGAGACAACACTGCTGTGCTTAGCTAAGTGCTGAATACATCAGCCAGATGCAAAACTTCTGTTGGCATTTGGTGTTGGAATCCAGGGCACAGAGAATGTCTCTCTGCCTTTTTTAAGAAACTCTGACCCTCAACAGAGCACTGCTTTTAACTTTCATCCCTGGGAAAAATGGGGGTTTAGGGGTTTAGGATTTTAATATGAGAGTGAATAGGACACAAGATGGAGGATTTTGGGTGTTGCCTCTTCTTCCTTCTTGTCCCTCTTCAGCTCCATTTNGGTTGGGTTCCCACTCTTGTTGGGACCAAAAAAACCCCAACAATTTGAGAGATCTCTTTTCAGCTAAACTGGTTCTTTACAGGCTGGGCTGTGAGCTGATCTCCCCCAGCAAGGGAGACTGAGCACTGCCAGGCTGGGCAGGGGAAACCAGGATGGGCACTCAGCTGTGAAGGTTTAGGCTGGGTTTGACATTTTCAACACTTGCAGATATTGGCACAGCTAAGAACTGAGTCATTTTTTGTTTTGCAGAGGTGGCTCTTTCTCTCCTCAGGCAGGTCACCCTTCCAGGTGTCCAGCTCCTACAGGTGTGCATGCTGAGCACTTGAAGGTCTTCTACAAGGACACAGCCAACACCCCTTGTGATATTCCTGCCCATGAGGGATTTGTCAAGGCTTCACAAGGCAAACCAGGCTGAAACTGCTGTTTCTTAACCCTCCTTTATACTGAGCAGAAGGGAGTGTGAGAGAGAAGATCCTACATGTAAATGGCAGCACTGCATCCAGGTGGGATCTGGTGACAAGGAGGGGGAATGAGAGAAGAAATGCAAAAGCAAACCACAAAACCATCTGTCCTCTTCCCTTCCTCCTCAAGATCTCCCCTTCAGGCTTGGGACAAAAGAAAATTTTGTATCTTTTCAACTCAGTGCCAGAATGCAATGCTGAGCCTCGGTGTTGTACATAATTCCTTTTCATCATGTGCTCTTTCATCTTTTACAAAGTTTAAATAACACTTCTGTGATTTTGAAGTTGTCTTCTTGGGCCTCACGTTCTTCCATATTCTGCAATTGGCCTTTTGAAGCCCCAGTTTTCTCTTCAGCTCTTGGAAGAACTGAAATACTTTTGGTTGAGAGATCATTTGGCACACTCAAAAATATGAATAAAATGTCTCTGAACAATTAATTGATACTTATATTTAATTCACCTTCCATACCCTTTTCAAGGACTAAATGCTGTTCCTGTAATGTCTTTGCAAGTGGAAAGTTTGGTCTTAAATGAATAACAATTTCAAACTAAGGGGAAAATTAGTTCTCATCCATTTGATTAATCAAATCCAGAATGAAATATTTATATAGGTAAATTAAAAGATATGAATCACAGTGAAAATCTGGAGCCAAGAGACCACTGAGATTATTTAGATAAAATAAAAATCAAAACAGAGAAGATAAATTATGTAATTAAGCAGTTGACTGCACTCCTGCACTACAGCAGGTTTGTAGAAACAGCCTGAACTGTGTCACAGAAGAACTTCAGGTTTGCCACAGCTTTGGACAGCAATGTTCCCTCTCTTTTTCTGCTCTGTGAGGTTGTGATTGAGGAACTGGGCAACAATCAAGTATTTCCTTCAGATTTATTGGATTGTTTAAGGTGCCACCTTCAATAGTAATAATTTCTCACTTTTAAATATAGATGCCGAAACACAAGAAACACAGAAGCAAACCCAAGGAGAATAATAAAAACAGAGAAAGGAAAGGAAAGGAAATTTCAAGGAAAGGAAATTTCAAGGAAAGGAAAGGAAATTTCAAGGAAAAGAAATTTCAAAGAAAGGAAAGGAAATTTCAAGGAAAGGAAATTTCAAGGAAAGGAAAGGAAATTTCAAGGAAAGGAAATTTCAAGGAAAGGAAATTTCAAGGAAAGGAAAGGAAATTTCAAGGAAAGGAAAGGAAATTTCAAGGAAATTTCAAGGAAATTTCAAGGAAAGGAAATTTCAAGGAAATTTCAAGGAAATTTCAAGGAAAGGAAATTTCAAGGAAAGGAAATTTCAAGGAAATTTCAAGGAAAGGAAATTTCAAGGAAAGGAAATTTCAAGGAAAGGAAATTTCAAGGAAATTTAAAGGAAAGGAAATTTCAAGGAAAGGAAATTTCAAGGAAAGGAAATTTCAAGGAAAGGAAATTAAAGGAAAGGAAATTTCAAGGAAAGGAAAGGAAAGGAAAGGAAAGGAAAGGAAAGGAAAGGAAAGGAAAGGAAAGGAAAGGAAAGGAAAGGAAAGGAAAGGAAAGGAAAGGAAAGGAAAGGAAAGATTTAATAAAGTCTCAGCTCCTAGTGCTGAACTTGGGGTGGCAGACACCTGGCACTGCTTTCTACCATGATGGGACAACACATTCCAGAAAAGGCTGACATTTGGAAAAATTTTTGCAAACAGATGCAAAGCAGCGTGAGACACATTCCCTTAAGAAGTTTGAGGACTAAGAACTTGTGTATTCTCATCAGCTCATCGAGCTCTAATCAAAATTTAAGAAAAACAATAAAATATCAGTCTCCTGCATGCCTTCTGAAAAAAGCCTTTTAGGAAAAGACCGCAGGCACCGTGCCTTGGGTAGGAGAGCAGTTTTCTGGGCCTTCTCCACAGGTAATGTGGGAACACCCCAGCCTGGGCTCAGCTGAGAGCCTGCCTTGATGGGGTAAATCACTCCCTTCACTTGGCCCACCATCTCCAGCAGGTAGAGAGGGGTCAGGACAACTTCCCAACTTTCCTGAACTCAGCTAACTGCAGCAGTTCAGCACAGGTGCCCCAACATTTTTAGCTTCTGGGTGGGTGTTTGGGGTCTACATTTACAGACACCTGTACTGTGAGTTCAGCCTGGCTCATGCATGAGCCTAAAAGCATCACAGCCTTTTGCCTGTCCTTACACCAGCAATTCCTAAATGCTAAATTCCTAAATGCTAAATTCCTAAATGCTCTCTAGGCTTCAGAAAACTCAAAAGCAGGGTGGATTTTTTTTTTTTTTAATTTTCTTGTGTTTTGGGACGGGAGGTGGCACATAAAAAGATATAATAGAATCAGAGCAAAAAAATGACAAAGATCACAGAATATCCAGATTGGAAGGGACCCACAAGGGTCATCGAGTCCAATTCCTGGCCCTGCACAGGATCATCCCCAAGAGCCACACCAGATGTTCCCTTTCATCCCCAAAAGAGGACAGGGAAGAGGTTAAATAACAGAGATTATTTGGCAAAATGGAAGAAAAAGGTAACAAGACAGGTGGAAGTCAGAAGGATGTTAAGGCTCAAGGAAGTCCCCAGGATCTCTTGAAAGATGAACCAGACAGCTCCTTTGTCACTGGCCTGAAATCAGAGTAAAAGCAGGCAAGAAAACATCATTGTGACCACAGCCATTAAAAACATATGGCTGTGAGGTAGAGACCTAGAGAGAACAAACGACCCAATTATAGCAAAACAATTGAAAAAAATTTTAAAGCAAGAATTTAAGCCTCATTTTTCATATGGTTGGCGAAAAATATTGAAATCGTCTTTCCTAACAAAGGAAAATAAAATATTGATTTTTCACTATAAATACAAATATCTTCTAAGAAAATGTCATGGAATTAATCTAAAAACCAGTCAAAAAAAAAATCCAAACCAAGTTTTGTAGGAAAATGGCTGAAGCCATCTAAACAACAAATTATATTAATTATATTAAGGAAACTGAATTACCAGGATCATACTACAGGTTAATTACCCTGTTGACATCCAAACAATACAGTATGCTAAGATAATTTTTTTTTTTGCATAAACACACACAGTACTGATAAATGAAACATTTCTGAATGCACTGCTGTGCCTTTTAAACCAGTAGAAACATTACAAATGCAATCAAAAATATGCTGATTACTCAATGCAGAACACAGGGGGAGAGAGAGAGAGAGCCTGGGTGGGTGAGAGGGTGCAATGCTGATGAGCTGTGTCACTATTTAGGATGATTTTAATTTTTTTTTCAAGATTCTATACTGGATCACCATGACTGAGATTTTAAAAAGAGAGATTAAAAAAAAAAAAAAAAAGGGCAAA
>VWZP01001475.1:0-61270 GCA_013396995.1 Dicaeum eximium | reverse complement strand
TCTGCTGAGGGTCAGAGCCTCCCTAAAACAGGCAGAGAGACATTCTCTGTGCCTTGGATTCCAACATCAACAGCCAGGACCCTTCTGGGACAGGACTTTATCCTTTGGGTTCTCATGTGGGTGAGCTCTGCTTGTGGTGAGTGAACTCTACAGCCAGAGTGAGCCTCTCAGCAGAGCAGAAGATCCTGACAGCCACCCAGCTGGGAGGCTGAAGATGGAGAAAAACCCTATAATGTCAAGGGATTTTTAAACCTCAGGCTCTCAGCTCTGTTGTTCCACACCACTGTTATTTCTCAGTACCTGCAAAAGCGGCCCACAACAGATAAATCAGCTAAATGCCTTAAACTGAAAGAAAGTAGATTTAGATGGGATATTAGGAAGGAATTCTTTACTGTGAGGATGGTGAGGCCCTGGCACAGGGTGCCCAGAGAAGCTGTGGCTGCCCCTGGATCCCTGGAAGAGTTCAAAGCCAGGCTGGACAGGACTTGGAGCAACCTGGGATGGTGGAAGGTGAGATGTTCTTTAAGGAGCTCTCCAACCCAAACCATTCCATGATTCTATGATGCCACTTATGCCCTCAGGAAGCCTTCAGGAGTTCTCACTAGTAATGATGGCAAGTCCAACAGGTTCCTGCATCTACAGCCTGGGAGGAAATATTGTTGTCACAGCTAAAAATTGACTGCCTTAAAAGTTTCTGTAAATCCAAAACAGGGCTGAGCATACACCACAGAAAGCTCTGCTCCAAAACTGTGAGAGGAGAGGAGGGGGAAGGAAAGCAGAGGGGGAGATCTGGATGATACCTGGTTGTACCCCACTCCACTTTGGGGGAAAAGTGTTTTTCTTGGAAGCATTGCGGGAAAACAATATTGGCCCAAGGGAAAGGTAAGAATGGAGGTTTGGGAAAGGTAAGAATGGAGGTTTGGGAAAAGTAAGAATGGAGGTTTGGGAAAGGTAAAAATGGAGGTTTGGGAAAGGTAAAAATGGAGGTTTGGGAAACGTACAAATGGAGGTTTGGGAAAGGTAAGAATGGAGGTTTGGGAAAGGTAAAAATGGATTTGGGAAAGGTAATGGATGTTTGGGGTTTGGCTGAGCCTGCCCAGCTCCCACCCAGACACCATCAGTGAGCTCCTGCAGCAAGGACAAGCAGGAAAATCTGAAACTTGTGCTGGCAGCCATTGGCATACAAAACTCGAGGTTTTACTGCAAGAAATCACACAAACATTGCTAAATACACTGGGTGTTGAAAGAAAGTGCAGGGAGAATTAGGTGAAAGCTTTGGTGGCACAGTATTTCCAACACTGACACCGTTCAGGTACCACATTATGTAGTCCCTGCTAAAGGAAAATGCAAAACCTGCCCATCATGGGAATAATAAGCAGAGCAACCTCTGTAGCACTTCCTGAAAAACAGAGTTCGTCCAGAAACTGCTGAAGAGATGAGTAGCACTGAGCTCTACTGTGTTTCCTGAATAGGAATTGCTGAACAGAGGCTCTAGTGTTAACAGTCCAAATTCACCACCACCAGCAGCACATCAAGGACAAAACTTAATATTAGTGTGATGCATTTTTTGCATCAAACTTCATATAATATTGGGGTATAAGAGCATTTCCATTCTGGAAGTGTTAAGTTTACTGTCCCCCATTTCCTCACCACAATTCTTCTTCTTTCATGTCAAAATTAACTGCAGGTGATTTCTGCAAGAACAAGTCCTTATTCCCCAAATCTGCAGAGGAGGAAGAGGTCAGGGTACATGAAAATGCATAAATGGAAGAAATTCCCAAGCCACAGGCAAGAAGGGACACACCCCTGAACATTAATCTGAAGGGAGAGGACACGTGGGATCTGGAAACGGCTCTTTGGAACAACCTGGATGAGAAATCCCTCCAGGACCACAGGTCCACCTGGCATTTGGATTTCCTCATCTGCTGAGGGTTCTCAAGCCCCTGCAGACCACTCAGCACGTCCCAAACACTTGGCTGCACTAATGCTGCTTTGCATCCCTGCTGGATTTTTCCAGCCATGGGCACAAGCCCTGGGTGTGACTGAATGGGGGCACAGCTGCCTGTCTTGCTCAGGGAAAGGCTCTCAGTGAACATCCATAAAAAAAAAAAAAAAAAAGAAAAAGAAAAAATGAGAGAGGCAAACATCCAGCACCAACAGATCTGAGCAGTGTCACTGCTGTAGAGCAAACAGGAGTTGTACATGTACATGTAAGTGTACATGGCATAGAAGGACGTGCAGTGACAGAACAAGAAGGAACAGCCTCCAGCTGAAAGAGGTCAGGGTTAGGTTAAATATTGGGAAGAAATTCTTCCCTCTAAGGGTGGGCAGGGGCTGGGATGGAATTCCCAGAGCAGCTGTGGCTGCCCCTGGATCCCTGGCAGTGCCCAAGGCCAGGTTGGACACTGGGGCTGGAGCAGCCTGGGACAGTGGGAGGTGTCCCTGCCATGGCAGGGGTGGCACTGGATGAGCTTCGAGGTCCCTTCCAACCCAAACCATTCCATGATTCCATTTCACAACGAAGAAGAGAAGCAGCATTATCATTTGGTTTCAAGATCACCATGATGTACTGATTTCTGTTTGCACCTCACGAAATTAAAGGAAAATAAAATGCCCTAGCATTCATGGCTGTTTTTATAGAAGAATAGAGCTATAAGACAGTAGCTAAGACAAGCTGCTGCAAGCTTAATTAAAAAGAATACCAAAAAAAGCAAGATTTTTCATTCTACCTATCACTTGAAGGGGAAGGAAAAAGAGGATTAAAAAAAAGGGGTAGGTGCAAAACAAGTCTTCAGGATTTAATTTTGTTGCTTAACAAAAACCAAACAAACAACTTATGGAATGATTACTACCTTAACAACTGCAATCTGGTACTCTCTCTGTGTCTTGGGTTTACTGTATAATTCACATAACATAGCATACAAAGAAAAAAAGTATATTAATATTATTATAAAATAGACACAGCCCGTGAGGAATTTCTTTTCCTCAATGGGAGACATGATCTCAGGAAAGAAAGGTTTTAAGAAATTAAATATATCTCAAATAAATTAAAGCAACAACCTCACTCAATATTAATATCACATCTAGAGTGGAGGGGAGACACTACCAATATAAAAATAAGTTTTCCAAGAGTATTTCAACATTCTGAATGATCCCAAGGTAACATTCAGTTTGGAAATGGCATGTTTAGTGTGTTCATCAGTTGAGGAATAGAAATAACATGAAAATGTTATGAAGATGGTACAGAATGAGTATATAACACAGATTTACATGTTCTATACTCTTGACAAACTACAACACTGACTTGCCTTGAAGGCCTCTTTGTTTACCTGAAAAATAAGCACACGACTTGCTGAGCTTGAGTTACTTGGAAAATCCTGGTTTCCACTTTGCTCCCCCCACCAGGATTTCTGTGTCACATCAAGGCAATCACAAGCCTCAAAGACCAACAGCAAAAACCAGCATCCTTTGAACTTAATTGAAATTTGAGCACTTAAATACCACTGACAACCTGAGCTTGGGCCTTCCCTGTGTTTTCCATTAGCTTTTAAAAAAATAACATCACTTTTTCATTGAAGTGCAACGAAAATGAAGTCCTTGCACCTTCTTGCAGCCAAGGAAGGTATTTCTGACCACACTGGTGTCAGTCCAGCCTAAACAAACCTGTTCCCTTCCAGTTTTCCTTGGGAACACTTCACAGAGACCAAGCCTCAAGAGTAACTGCACAAACTCCTTTATTTTGTTATCACTTTTGGGAGAAGGGTGACAACGTTCAACATAAATCTTAGTTAAAGGAAAAAGAATTCTTCAGTGTTCAGTTTCTTTTAAAAAAAATATATCACCTTTTTTTTTGTGTAACAGTAGAATAGGGTGTTATTCCAAATGTCCAAGTACCCATCACCTGTGCTCCAACAGTGCCTGATAAAGGATGTTTGGGGAAGCTCTGTCACAATCCTTTCCTAGTGCTGACAGCTAATTTTAAGCCCAGTATCACACAAATAACTAGAATTACCTTTGCTGTTTGCAGTGCTCTGCACTCATTTTCTTCCACAATTGCCATTTTATTCCCCATTATTGCATGATCTTTCTAACTCTTTGCAGCTCTAATTCTGTGCATTTTGGGGCTCTCTTGAATAGTGTTACATCAGAAGATTTTAGTATTTATGACCTTCCTCAGTTCATTTATGTCAACCAACCCACGAACCAGCACAGATCAGTGACAGAGTTTTCTCTGCAGCAGGAAAATCAATTATATGTTTCCTATTTCTTTCCTAGCCTATCATTAATCTACATGAGGACCTCTCTTACCCCATGGCATCTTTCTTCCATACTGCTTGATATGACATTTTGATGAACTTGTTTTAAAGATCTACTTCTGTTACACTGACTCCATTCTCCTTGCCCACCTGCTTCGATCCCCAAAAAGAAAAAATCTGCAATAATTTGCCAAGCACAGCTTTCCTTTTCTAAGTCTGTCAGATTTCTTTCCCCAGTGCATTGCATTTATTTATGTGCCCTAAAAAATCTGTTCTTTAAGGCCTGATTACTTAGAATTCTCTATCTTAGTCCTTTAAGACAACAGGCCTGTGACATTAAGTACCCAAAATAAAATAGCAAGAACACAGCTGATGTCTGGCATTTTCAGAAGTTTAAAAAGTTATTTTAAATTTATTTTCTAGCATCAGTTCCTTAGGGGTTGAGATGCTTTGTCTCTGATGCTCATTTTCAAACACTTAGGTTATTTGGGAATTTTCTAGGTTCACTATCTTTCACCTTCACTTTTTTGTCCAAGACTGTAGGATTTAACAAGGTTTTTCTTCAATATTTCAGCCCTGGAAGACAAATTCTCACCAATTACATGAGAATTTCTTGCCAATTACCCCCACACTTGTCAAACCCCCTATCTCTAAGTTTGAAACCATCTGTTTGCTTGTCCTGTTTTGGTTTGTATCACATCCCCTTACCTTTAAATATTTCCTTTTCCTCCTCTGTCTTACTCCTTCTTCTCAACACTTTTTTTTTTTTTAAACTCAGTTTCTGGGGCTGGGCAGATGACAAAGGATCTTACAAGAAAGAGCTGAGCAGAGAGGTCCTAAAATTCAACCTTTTATTGAAACAACCTGTTTCAAGTATTTCTCTATTATTTCCTGTGTTGCTGGTACCTCTTGGAATATCCCAGGTGCATCTCCTGTGCCAGACAAAAACAAAATCACCTTCCCTGGAGGCTCCAAACCTCAGCATCCACCTTTCACCCCTCATCTTCATTAGCCAACCTTTCCAAGCTGAAAATACACCTTTTTCATTCATCAGTCACATTAAACCACAACATTTAGGGCCTAATACAATCACTGTATTTGGCAAAATAATTTCTCCCACACACACTTCTGCTCCTAATCAGAGCTAATTAAGTATGTGCATCATACAAATTGACAGCCATGTAGATTCTGAAGCAGAGTTTAAAGTGTAAATAATGATGAGATAAAAGGGATCTTTTGAGCAAAATCAAAGTATCAAGTAGTCATTATGTGTAATCACTATTACAATTTAATGACATTTGTGCTAGAATTGGAATACGAACAGGAATTAGTGTCTCATATATATGACTATTTTTTTTTTTTAACTCGATGTTGGTTCCAAATGGTTACTAAAACATCAGGCTTTGCTTGAGACTTTGAGGTGATTCTGCTGCAAACACAGACCCCAAGCCAACTGCAGTGGCCTGGATGTGAGGAGGTCATGCTGTGTGTGGCAAAGATACTAATATTTATCCTTTTAACCTTGCTTTCTGTGTTAAATATCAACATTAGGACTGCAAAGCCACGATTGGAGGCTGCTACCCCATCACACACACAAATCTACACCAAGATACAGAGGTAACCTCAAGTAGGTGTGACAGTGACACACAAATCTGGCTAAAGGAGAGGCAGAGGAAGGAGAAATAAGATTCCTTTGCTCCCATGAACCTGATAAGCAGAAAATCATGAGAGAGCAGAAGCAAAAATCCTATCTGCTTTTAAATTTCCTGTGTATTTCTAAATACCTTTATCTTATGACCAGTTCAGAGGATAACTACAGGAGTCAGTTCTGTCCATCAGCAGGACAGAAGGTTTGCAAACATCATTGTCTTGCACAGGTTTCTTGATAGAGATGTTTCTATATTTAACATTTCTCAGGGGATCAAGTCCCAGATGTGGCCTTACTAATATTTCAATGCATCATGGAAAATGTAGCATGAGAAAAACAAAATAATTAAAACAGAAGGCCAGGAGTACTCAGAGACAAAAAAAAAATACTGACTTCCAAATGTTATTTCACCCAGAAGTTGATGTGAAGGGGACAGGACACAAAGGACACACTAATCAAATAAAAGACCTTATGTAATCTGCAGAAATATCAGATTGTGCAGCAGCACCAGTTGAGTTCAGGGCACAGACTGATACCAAGGTATCCCTAGGGCTTGTTTGCATTTCCTAATACAGAACTTGATGTAGCAGAGAAATTGTGGGGGTTTATCCAGCAATATTTTTTCATCTTTCCATTTCTTCCTTTCTTCACTAAGATTTTAAAGGAAGGTATCTGGCTTTATTGATTATGATCACCTTGAGCCATTTCCATTCATGAACTGAAAAAAAAAAACAAACCAATACCATGAGCTGATTGGCAAAGTCCCTCTTGGGTTGTTCTAAGGTTCCTGGCTTTAAAATAAAATAATTTTTTAAAATATGCCACCCAAACAAACCGTTCCATCACCTATATAATTCACATCTAGATTTGTCCCATTAGAAACACTCTAAACATTTTGGGTTGTTTTATTATTCTATAGTGAAACCAAATTCTTGGCTCAAGCCTGTGCCTGTTTTTAATGGCCTGTTTTAACTCTCTCATTGATCTGTTGTCATGTTTAATCAAGACAACAACAAAAATAAAAGAGTAGCAAGTAGGGTAAGCTTCAAGTACTGCACATTTAATTACATCAAGGATTTGTTGGGGAGGAAGGGCATAAATTGACCTTTGTATCAGTTTTCATGAGCTTAGGTGTCCTTTTTAGACTCACAGAATATCAGCCCTGAAAATGGGAAAATAAAGTGGTGTTTGAATTAAACCACTGTAAGGAGCAGTCTGCAGAAGAACCACAGCAGCAAGAAGGTATTTTTAGGTTTTTCTAGTCCATCACTCACCAGCACAGCACCTCCCCATCCTGAACAAGGTGCACACAAATATCAGAGCTGTTTTCACACAGTTTAAAGGAGCAATGCCCCAGCAGTGAGCTGGATGTGCAGACACAGAGCACGGCCCTGGGCAGGCTCCAGAACGGGAACGTGGAGCCTCGCTGGGCTCACACAGCCAGGGGAAAGATGGGGAGGGACTTTTCACAAGGGATGGAGGGATAGGACAAGGGAAAATGGCTTCAAACTCAGTGTGCTCAGATGGGATACTGGGGAGAAATTCCTCCCTGTGAGAGTGGGCAGGGGCTGGGATGGAATTCCCAGAGCAGCTGTGGCTGCCCCTGGATCCCTGGCAGTGCCCAAGGCCAGGTTGGACACTGGGGCTGGAGCAACCTGGGACAGTGGGAGGTGTCCCTGCCATGGCAGGGGTGGCACTGGGTGGGCTTTGAGGTCCTTTCCAACCCAAACCATTCCATTCTTCCATTATATAGAAACCTGATGCTTTCGTTGTTCAGCTGACATAACAGGTTCAATAGAGGTTTTAAAATAGCCTTAAATTCTAAGCTCCTTCTCTTCAAGAAGCTTGGAAATAATTTCTTCCTTCCATATTCCTTGGGATCCTGTGCATATCACTCACTAATATTCTGTGCATATCACTCACTAATAAACAAATGCAATTGATCTGGTGGGAAAAGAGACAACCAAATTATGCCATGCAGGTCACAAGCGCTACACCAAGATGAGTCTTTTAACAATTAAAAGCATGATTAGTTTATCCCTTTTAAAAATGCAAAAAACATCAGATGAGTCCTAGAACTTCTTTGGGGATGCTGAGTCCCATTTTGTATTTCCCAAAAACCTGTGCTCAGATGATGTCATGTGTCCCAGTCTGAAATGTTAAATTTGGAGAATAGGTCTTACATGCAAGTAACTAAACATTATGAGAAAGAAAATAGCCCAGATTTCCCAGGGAGGCCTGTGCAAGCAGAAACAGCTCTCTACATTGTCTGTCGGGTTGATATCTAAGTCAAGTTTTACAGTATACAATAGTATTGGTATTATTTGCAGATTAAATTTGGATTTAGCAAAACACGGGTAACCCTCATGACAAAAAATAAGAGCTTATGGGGATTCCAGAATGCTGATAAACCAGCAGATTCAGTAACTACATTCTGACTTTCTGAAAACCTTATGTCTGATAACTTTTATTAGAATGGTGAGATAATTCATTAACATGTCAAGTACAAGAACAATAAAAGATAAATAAATATGTGAAACACCCTTAATCTCAGTTGGTTTGCTGTAGACCTCATTATTAAAGAAAACATATGTTTACAGAATATTTTTTTTATAAAGTACAGTATTTATTACAATTGCAAATGCATGTTTTAGTGCCATAAGGGGATGAAAACCTCCCTCAGACATGAGACCAGAAACTTCCCTCAAAAGAAGCAGTCTGAGAGAAACCATCTAAGAGGAAAAAAATACTCAGAAGCAACACTGTTGTCAGATCTACATGAAGAATCTGGGGCTGGTGTAAAGGAGGGGAATGGAAGCAGAGGGGCAAAAACTGTAAGAATTTTATGATTATTTACTGGAAGGACTAAGGCAGCTGCAAACTCCGCTGGAGCACTGCCCCTTCTGCCAGGGTCACACAACTCTGGTCATGGAAAAGGATCTGCAACCACTGACCCATTCTGCCACCACAAAACCAGTTGTAAAGTCTGCTTTGCAAAGCCTGCACTGAATTACTGCCTAATTTCAGGGGCAGCTTTGCTGCAGGAAGATCAGTCCCTGCTCGGCCACCGCTCTCCATCCCACGAGTGACAAAGAGCACCAGGCAGCACCAAGTGACAAAGAGCACCAGCCTGGGCACCCTCAGGAATTTGGAGGTGTCTGGAGCTGATGTGACACAGAACTCCATTTTCCTGCCTGAATCAGAGTTTGCCCACAGGAACCCCGAGGTGCCCCTGAGGACCCTGTGAGCTGAAAGCCCGGCACGAGCGCTCCGTGAGCGAGGCTTGGCAGGATGCACACAAAGAGCTGGCAGGAAAAGAGGGAGAAGTCAAGAGTCTTGAAGCACACTTCCAGTTCCTGGCTTTTGAAGGCCCAGTAAACAACACCCTAATGCAAATGCAGCAGTACCTGTTTGGTGCATTCCAGACCCAAGCTCAGATTCCTTTGTGATTTTACAATGTCGAGTCAACCTAAACTAACAATTTTCACACAAAAGCATTGCAATACCTAATGCTTTTAAGAAAGACACTATTGTTTAAAAAGAAAAAAACAACCAACCTATTTTTTACAAACAGCTCATTCTTAAAGGATGTGCATTGTCTACATGGAACATGCACTTTAATTTATACACAGGTGACACTAAAATGCCTTGTTATTGTTGAATTCACTTCCTGAGTACACATAAACACCCACTTCTTCCTGGTCTTAACATTTCACTGAAAAGAACTTCCTCACTCCTGTTTGGCATAATGAGGAGAAAAGGCTTTGAAACCAAATGAGGGGAAGAAAATAATAAGGCTACACACATTAGGCTTTTACTAACTTTAACAGCAGTTAGGCACAGAAATGATCTGCTCAGGGAGGGAACTGAGGGACTGTCATTAGCCCTGTTAGGAATATGATCAGTGCAAAACTCAAGGGACCACCACAAGATGGAAGGTGGGAAGACAGAAAAATAAAAAGAAAAGGTAATTTGTTTTTTAAAAAAGGGTAAAATAAAAAGCCAGCACACACTTCTTGGTCTAATTAAAGGGCCAACCAAATGACCCAGGAGGTGGAGAACAGAATCTAAGCCCAGAACCTAAAATATAAAGCAGCAGTTTTATCAGGTTATAGGAAAGAAACAAAATAAAAAGCCAAATCCAGTGTTTTTTAAAACACCTGGTGTTAAAGACAGAAAGCAGCAGTTATATTTGTGTTTCTAAATGCCCTGAATGCATTTTCTAGTGGTTCATATTCTAGCAGTATCCTCCTTGTGCACTGTACTTCAAGTGACTCCACTCAAATAATAAGGTCTTTGAACTGACCTTGTGAAAGTCTTCCCTTGGAAATGCACAGATAGAAATGAACTTTAAAGGTCAGCCTTAGAGGGGAGAGAAAAAATATCTGGTTTCCAGGCTGCAGCTGAAATGTGCAGGTAAGGAGTGGCTGCATTGCTTGCAGATGAGAGCTGCGAGATGGAAGCAGACAGATTTGCATTTCAGTTCAGGAAATCAAAACTAAAAATTCTAATAGACTGTTAACCCCTTTGTCACAAACAGACCCTCCTGGATGTGACCTGGCAGTGCACTTTGTAGCCAAATCAGCCATTTAGGAGCCTTTGGGGGTTTGGTGAGAGGACACAAAAGCTCCTCCTCTCTCAAGACCAGCATCACTCGAGGAGACACCTGAGACACACCGAACTGTGCCCAGCTTTTCCACAGCCAAAAGGGATCATTCCCACAGACCAGGAAAGCTTTGCAGAGCAAACACTCCGCTTTTCACAGGCTGTGAGCCAGGCAGAGGTTCAGGTGCTTTTCCTTGCCTTTCCCAGCTGGAAGCGGGGTCACCACCGGCACAGGAGGGAATCTGCGGCCTCTCCACAACTTCCCCATCCAGCACCACATCCGTCCTCCTCTCAAAATGTCATTGGCCCAATTGAGGAGAAAAATAATTAGTTTCACTCTACTTCCTGCTAATTACAGAGTGTATAATCTGCCAAACGATGTAGAGGCTCGTGTTGGCTGTGGCCTGCTGCCTCCCCCTGCTATCGCAGGCAGCGAATGGCTTACCAGTGACAGCTGGCAAAGCAGCCTCTGGGAATAAAACATTTTAGCACTTCATAAATTTCTAACAAGGTTTCAAATTGCTTCAGTTTCCCTCCTCTCAGCTCTGTCAGCCTAGCAAAGGAGCTGAGGGGGGGGACAGAAAGCAGGGAGGGGGGGACGTGAACACTAATTAAATCGGCAGCAGAAAAGTACAACTTGTGAGATAGTTCATTATTTTTAATAAGCAGCAATTAGACCCCAACTCTGAGGAAAGTTGGATGCTTCCTGCGATGCTCTGGCACCAGGGAAAGACGAAATACATCCTTCTGCCTCAAAATTCTCAGTGTAGGAACAAGTAAAGATCTTCAAAGTGCAGCTGCATGACATGATAAAACTTAATGGAAGGTGACACAATGCACTGAAAACTCGGAGGGAACACGCAGCATAGTTGGCATTAATGTTAGGGTTTTGTACCACCATTCAGATAACAAATGGTTTCCAAATCCCCCCATGAAGCTGCCATCAGGATAAAAAGCTGTCTTATCATTATTACTATTGATTAGACAACATACCACATTACACTGACTCTGACATCCTGACCACAGGAATGTGCCTAGAATAAAAATAATAGGATGCAAACAGCTATTGATCATATTTATAGCAGGATCCCTCACAGGTGTAAGTCAGCAAGTCTCCACTCAGTATGAACAGACAAAACACAGGGACTGATTTAGAGGCCAAATGTCCCAGAAAAATCAAATATTTGTGCATCTGACATTACAGAAGTGTTATAAAACATGGAGATTTTACATAGGATTGTAGAAAAGACTGAAGTAGAAATAGGTACTTGGTGAAAAGAGAATAAATGTGTTTAATAGGAAATAAACAGGACAGTAGAATAATAGTGTCATGTTGTTAGAACTAAACTTCTTTTGCCAAAATTAACCTTTATTTTGCCTTCATTTTACTAGTAGTTGAAACAAAGAGGCAGTAACTGAACAGATTTATTCTTTTTCATCATATTTAGCTCTGAAAGGTCAGAATGGTGCTAGATTTAACTTGGGAAATAATACTACAAAGAAGAAGAGGCAGAAAGGTACCAAATCTCAGCTGTATCACTACCTGAGAATCCTTCAGTACAGTGCTAAATCCTTCAGGAGGGAATTAAGACAAAAAAATACCCAAACCCAAAACAAATGCACAACAGGGCAGATGCTTTACAAAAAATAATTTGCCACCAGGACCA
Organism: Dicaeum eximium; assembly: GCA_013396995.1. Lineage (NCBI taxonomy): Eukaryota > Metazoa > Chordata > Aves > Passeriformes > Dicaeidae > Dicaeum > Dicaeum eximium. The sequence continues at coordinate 49,094 of VWZP01001475.1, read as the reverse complement.
GGGTTTGCTGTGTCCTCTCTCCAGGAGAATCTCTAACCACAGATACCTTACAGATAAAGATATTCACCTGGAAACATGTTTACTTTTAAGTGAAAGCTGGATGCCTACAGAAAAAGGCTGTCAAACACTTGGGCACCTTCATTTGTGAAGGCTGAGGCACTGAGTGCCTTATTTACCTCAGTATTTAATTGCAAGATCAACCTTAGGAATTCCAAAATCTTTGCCCAGAGAGCAAGGAGGACCGTGGTGGAAGAGGATGAGTTCAGGGAATACATAAATGAACCAGACTTATATAAATCCATGGGCCCTGGTGAAGTGTTTAATGTTTTCTCTGTAAATGAAATTTCACCTCCTATTTCCTCACTCAGAAGTTCACCCACAAAAAGTAATCAAATTTTGCTTCCTTGTGTCCAACTATTAATTTACTGTGTTATAAAGGACTCAGAATTCACCTGTTTTCATTCTCTTGCTGCTTCATCAGGAGGCAGGAGGGATCTTAAGCTCAGAGGAGAGAGGGAAGAAGGTGAAAGAAGAGGAAGAAAGGGAAGGAAGGAAAGAAGAGGAAAAATGGGCTGGAGGGAAGTGAAAATGAAAGCAGGGCAAGAGAAGAGCTGATGAAGATGCATACAGCACTTCTACCAGAACTTAATTCTAAAAGAGACCAGAATTCCAGACTCAGGCCAACAGAACTAAATCCAAAATCTTGACTTCACTGTCATTTCTCAAGCACAAACCTAAATGTCCTCAAAAAATAACACCAAGACCTCTACCAAGCACAGCCTCAATGCTTTGCTGTAAAAATGAGTGGCAAATGTATTTTAAACCGATTTTTGTTCCTCTTACCCAAATGACTGCTCAAGCAATAATTCTGGAGACATTCAGTGCTGCTGTGATGGAGACTTGGCTGCTGGTCCATATGTTTGTAGCCATGGAATTTTGAGCAAAGGAGGTGCCACTCCTTTCAGCCATAGCACCAAAAGTGCCAGTCAGCAACATTCAAGCAAGAAATAAAATACATTTAAAACAAATAAATCAATCTTAGGGGGAAAAGAAGTATAAATTTGTGTTCAGAAGGCCCGAAGCTGCTCAGGAAATAAATCTTCTGTGCTATTTAACAATGAAAGAGGCAGTAACAATTTTTAAAATGACCTCTTCTTCTCCCCAAATTAGGATGTCAAGGAGAAATGTTATTTTTCTCTCAAGCGAACAAAAAGAAATCATACAGAAAAATTTAATTCTGACTAGGAAAAAATTAGGTTTTGTATTAAAGATGGCACAATGGAGCCTGCTAGCTTTACTCTGAAAGCTCAAGCAAGAGTTCACCGGCACTAGCTTCATTGCACTTTTAAAATTTGTGATACAAAAAAAATTGCAACTTTATTGAATATGTTGTTGAATCAGAATTTCATCAAAATAGTTTTCCTCATTAAGAACAAAGTTTTGACATGTTACACCCAGAGCAAGTCTCAGTAGAAAATACAATTAAGAGAAGAAAGTGGCAGTCTGTTGGCTGGGGAAGGAAAAAAAAAGAAGATTTTAGGTTTGCTTTTATAAGTATGGGAAACCCAGAAACTTCTCCCCATCTGGGATGCCCTTGGCCAGGGATGTGGGTCTGGTTTTGCAGATGCCATGGGGAGGCTGGAGGATCTCTGTGGGCAGAATTGGATGCAGCTCCCCACACTGAAACCTCCCCAGACATTGCTCTTTGTGTTACAGGGGCAGGAACCTTCACCCCCATCCCTGTGCACCCCACCTGCCCCATTCTGGGGGCCTCTCACCTCATCCACAGCATGTGATGCCTCCTCTCCTCTACTAAAATGAGCAGGTAATGTAAAATGTAATGTAAAATGTAATATTACAAATGTAAATTTGTAATATCTTTCTTCCAGCCTATGGATTTTTCCCTCCTAGAAACAAGACATTTTTCTCTAGAGAGTTTTTCCTCTCGCTGTTTAAGCCAACATCACTTTTTGCAAGTAAGAATTCGGCAGAGCCATCACCAGGTAAAGTTCACCTTTACCTAAATTCTCCTACAGCGGGATAAGGTCACAAAAAACAATTTCTGGGTCAGCCCAAAGCTTTTTTTTTTTTTTTTTTATTCTGGAGCACATGCTGCTCCTAATCCCTGCTCTCATTATGGCCAACAACACATCCACAAGCTTAAACAACCTGCATTACATAATTGGAGGGACACTGTCCTGACAAATTCCTGCAGCAGCACCGAGGACACATGGCCATTAAAAATGAGCAACACACATCACCTCACCATCAGGGCAAATTAAATAGAGGGACAAATGTGTAATGGGCAATATTGTGTAATGCTGTAAAAATGTGTAGCAGCACGGCCAGAATAAAAATATAATTGTGTCACCCTCCTGCCTAATCCTCCCAGGACAAGCCACAATCTCCTCCAGAGCCAGCCCGAGTGCACAGGGTGACCCGAGCCTGGCAGTGCTCCCACAGCAAGTTTGACTTTCATCTTTGACAGGCAGCGAGGCTGAGCAGATTAAAGGGTCTGGCTGGGAGCTGCCTGGCTGCTGGTGCTGCCTGGGTGTGAATTCTGGCCCCAGGGCTGCCTCCCCACCTTGATCCTCCTCTCCCAGATGGAGAATGGCTGGGCTGACACTGGCACAATGCTCTGGCCAAAGGACACGTTGGCACCTGGGCTCCCAGGGGAGTCAGCTCAGGGTGCTGTCCCAGCTTGGGTTCTATGCCTCTAAACTGAATTTCTCACCAGATGGGGAAAGAGCAGTGCAGGAAAGCAAGGTGGGTGATGCCAGCACCTGCTGCAGGTGTCAGTCTGAGAGCAGTTATTGCTCCCACACAAAGCAAACACAGATTTAAAGTGTCTCATGCTGGTTTTATGTGGAAGCCCCAGTTGCTTTGCTGGTCCTGGCTTTGCTCCACTCGTCCTACACCCCACCCTGCCAGAAGTTCCTCTTCACTGCATAATGTTATATTCCATCTGTTTTTTATTGCCCATAATAATCTTTTAATTCCTTGACCTTTCCTTAACCCAAATTTTCCAGATCCCAAATCTAATTTCTTACAAATCATTAGCTTAGAAAACTCAGAGTGCATCCCCATCAAAAATACTGTCAGAGCTCACTGCCAGTATTAAACCCCAGCAATTCCTTCTTCAGCATGCAGATTTAGGCAACAAGTTCACATTTGTAAAGAATCTTTTAAAGTTTTGCCAAGCTATTAAAGAAAAAAAACAAACACACACAAAAAATCCTTTTTGTTGTGTTGCTCACTGAGCGAAATGCAAAGTCTTTCATTTCATATCAGCATTGCCTAAAAGTTATCAAAATGAATATGGAATGGAGCATATTTTAATTAGATTAATTCCACGTATGGAAAGTCCCTTCTGAGTGATACATTTGCCTCATCACCTTGAATTTACACCTTTCAGGCTTTGGTTAAAGGATATGGAACAAGAATGTTTAAGCCCAGGTGAGCCATTTGTGGCCTCCATAAATCTGCATACCTCAGGCTTTCACCACGCCATCAAATACTAATAAGTGCCCTTAGGTTATTCCAAGTGCAGAGACAACAATTTGAAAGTGTAAAGCCACTGAAAGATTTTCATTTAAAAACCTTTCATTCCATATCTTTTATTCCACGTGAATTCTTGTGGCTGGGAGGCATTTGGGATTGAAATACTGCACACCTAAAGCAGAGAATTGGACAACCTTAAAAATATGTGTTTTATCCCAGCCTTCAAACTCACTGCAATGCCAATAAAGTCCAGGCCCATGGATGAACATGGCAGATGTGGAGTGACAGAAATGTGATTTCCACTGAAAAGGACATGTATAGAGGTCAGCCAGGATATCAGATACCACCATAAATACTCATAAAGACAAAAAAAACCCATCTGTTCCCAATTCCATTTACATATAGATGTTAGATATCTGGCTGTGATTTACAGAATATTATTACACTATTATGCTGCTGCATTATCAAAGTGAGATAAGCGTTACCTTATGATATAATGAGCATATGTTATGCCTAATATCTTAATAGAGAGTTCCATTGACCTTTGAATGTCAAAATTAACAGCAAAACTAATCAAAAATTCTGCTTCAGTTCAATGCAGGGTGTGGACAAAAATTGCTGGAGCCGCAAAGCACCAGAAAAGAATATCCAACAGCAACTTGTCTTAAAAGAATATTACAACTTTTAATACTCATTTAAGTAGGATTTAGACAACTTTTCTCCTGATTTTAATGCTCAGTGCTAACAATATTGTAGGGTACTGCATTTTATCCTGATGAACACACACATTAAGGAGTGATTTTAAAGGAGAGATTAACATAACATTTGCTGCTATTTTAAAAGTGAAGTTGTGACACAGGAGAGCAGAAGAAGGATGAGGGCACGCATCCAAGATGTAAAATGATCTTAGCAGGACAGCTTTGGAGCGATAATTTTATGACATAATTTTAAGAGATAATTTTTCATCTTCAGGAGTATTTCCACAGAGTCCTGCAGCATCTGTGCCCTTTAGAGGATGCAAGGAGAAGGCAGAGAGGCTGCTGCTGGCTCTCCCAGTGCACAAAAATGGGAGAGTGCAACTACAGAACAGCAGAGGGCTGACAAGGGAGCTAAGAAAGATGAAAAACTGGGAATATTTTAGGGTAAAAAATCAGCCACTACCTTTACACGCACTGATGAACTGCTTATGTGATTAGAGTGTCAGATAATACAGTGATACAGGCAGATTTTCCACCCTATTTCCTGAGGTTATATATTCATTCCAGCACCAAAAAGGTGAGCCCCAGTGCCAAGGGGAGAGCTGGAATCCTTCTAAGTGCGCTGACACTTCTTTTCCCAAGCCACAACAGTGTAGCTACATCCTACTGCTAAATGAAATTATGTTTTCCCTTGCACTTTGAAACAGCTGATTTAAAAGTGGTTGTTACACACACAAAAGAGTTGATTCTTCCAAAAGGTGTGATTGAAAGAAAGCAGAGGAGAGTGGTGTTTCATCAAAGAATTTTCATGTATGTTTCAATATCAAATTTAACAAAATTAAATTAAGTGTCAAAAGGTGCCAGGCAAATCCTACACAGAACTCAAATAAAATGCTCAGTGATTCATTTTTTACTCTCTGAGACTCTTTGGAAGAAAATGCATCTAATTTTGTTCAATTATGTTTGTATCTGATTTCTAATGCACAGAAGTTAATGGAAAGATATAAATACTGTCCTCCTCCAAGCATAATTATATCAGAGAGGTGCACACTGAGGGAGTAGAAGAAATGTTTAAGTTGAAGCATAATCCTGGTAGAAGAACTGGCTGTGAAAATATTTAGAGTGGGAAATTAAAAGACTGGTTTAAAAGCAAAACAAATCAAGTTCTTTCCATACAACTAAGAGGTCATCTTACCTCTCCATACACAGGACATGGTTTTGAGAAAAAAAAATAACAACTCCCAAAAACATAGTGGGGATGGAGGTCATAACAGTGGTTGGGAGCTTGGTTATAGACTTTAATAAAATCTCCAATGCCACCAGGCAATCAAGATTTCATTTAAATTATGCTTATTCCATTCTTATTTTAGGCATTACATTTAATGTTTGTTATAGAAAATATCTTGTCCCAGTCTCTTTGGCCTGTACACTCTCTTAAGGATCTTTAATTTTCCTGGTTCTTTTTCCATCTTAATTTTGAAGTTGCTGGTTTATATTCAGTCGGGAACAAAAAAAAAAAAATTCACAAGACAATTTTCTGATTTCTGTCCTAATCTGTCTGTCTATCCCAGTATAAACAGCACTGTTGTTTCTCTTTAAGGCTGCTGGAAGATTCCCCTGTGAAATTTAGCAAGATCACAGTGCTCTTTGTTAATAGCAAAATTTCAACACATAGATAAAAATCACGGGTTTCCACCATGTTCTGAACATATTCCACTTGGAGCCCTGCCATATTAGGACTACTTGACTAGATTTGCAAGAATGATGAGCTTCAGTTTGTGTAAATCACCAGCTGAAGCTCATTTTCAAATAGAGCTAATCAGAAACTATTACTGAACCCAAAAGTGAAGAGGCCAGCTCTGTAACTGTGGTGCTCACTAGGGTTCAAAGGAATTCATCAAAGTTCAACTACCTGGTTTTACAAGTTCTTCGATGAAGAATAATTTTTCCTTATTTTACTTCATTAAAAGAAAATTAAAGGAATTTTTAGAGGGGAAAAATTATTCCCCAGCCACTTTATCACATAATAAAATGATAATCCCAGTGCAGCCTGTTGGCACAGGGACCCTTGAACAGAAGGCCTGGGGTGCTGCTCCCTCTCGAGAGGTGCTTCTGCAGCTTTTCCTGCACGAGCCAGTGACAGGGGCTAAGACAACTGTCAGGGAACAGAAAAGCAGCTGCTGAGCTACATAAATCACAGAATCATTCCGGCTGGAAAAGCCCTCCCAGCCCAGGGAGTCCCAGCTGTGCCCGATGCCCTCCTTGTCCCCAGCCCAGAGCTCTGAGTGCCACCTCCAGGTGACACCTGCAGGGATGGGCACTCCAAAGCTCCCTGGGCAGCCCCTGCCAAGGCCTGAGCACCCTTTCCATGGGGAAATTCCTGCTGCTGTCCAAGCTGAGCCTGCCCTGGCTCAGCCTGAGGCCGTTCCCTCTCCTCCTGTCCCTGTTCCCTGGGAGCAGAGCCCGACCCCCCCGGCTGTCCCCTCCTGGCAGGAGCTGTGCAGAGCCACAAGGTCCCCCCTGAGCCTCCTTTTCTCCAGGCTCAGCCCCTTCCCAGCTCCCTCAGCCCCTCCTGGGGCTCCAGCCCCTTCCCAGCTCCGTTCCCTGCCCTGGACACGCTCCAGCCCCTCCAGGGCTCTCCTGCAGGAGCCACAACTGGACACAGCCCTCGAGGGGCTCTCAGTGCCAGCACAGAGGGACAATCCCTGCCCTGGTCACACCATTGCACTGGGTAATTACCACAGGTGACATGTGCATTATCAGCCTTAAAACAAAATATCTGTATCATTAACACATGATCTATGAGTCTGTAATGCAGCCTTGGAAAATACTAAAATCTCAAACATCCAAATACACCCTTGGAATTAAAAGCCTCGACTGGTCGGGTACGAATGTAAAGAAGCCTAAGAGCAAAGACCTTTTTCTTTAGCACTTCTCTACTACACCTTTAGCCTCAATTTAATTCCAAAACTTTGTTTCCTCCTCCCTCTGATTCTTTTATTAGGCTAAAAAGTGGGCTTTCTGGATCTGCACATTAAATGTACTTTGAATGAGGAAAGGGGGAAGAAAAATCCCAATGCTTTTCCATCAAATGCTTCATTAGAAATGCATACTCACAAGCCTCTTCTCGGGAAATTCAGAACAGAAAAAGGTGGAAGAAGCTTATCAAATCATTAAAAATAGATGTGCACAGTTGACCTGTTGGGCATCAGGACTTTCATGTGTCATGAAGAGAAAATACAAAAATGGAATTCAAATGGAAACTGGAATATTAAAATTTTTTGCACAAAGCCTTTGGTTTCTAAGAGCTACACCAAAATAACCATAACCTTTTTTAATAGCAATGAAACTCCTCAGTACTCAAAAAGGTCTCTGGTTTAGGGTCATAGAGGACAGAACCAGTGGCTGAGGAATTCACTCTTGCTTATAATAAAACCCAGCAATAGAAAAACTAACTCCAATTACTCTGATGTTAAAATTTTCCCTCAAGTACATGTCTGTATGCTAATCACTCACTGCCCTGAAGATCTAATTTCATCTTGTTTTCCTAGGAACCAAAGTTATCATAAAATCACAAAATGGGCTTGAAAGGAACCTTGAAGATCATAAAGTTCCAATGCCTGGGCAGGGACACTTTCCACTATGCCAGGCTGCCCCAAGCTCCAGGCACCCTGAATTTGGACACTTCCAGGGATGGGGCAGCCACTGCTTCCTTGGGCAACCTGTGCCAGGGCCTCACCAACCTCACAGTCAAGAGTTTTTTCCTAATATCCCTGATTAGGATTTTTCTAACCCTACTCTCTGTCAGAGTGAAGCCATCCCCCCTTGTCCTTGGAAATTGTCTCTCTCTTCATCTTTATTTTTGGCTACATCAGGCACTGGGAGGCCACAATCAGGTCACCCCAAAGCTTCTCCTCTCCAGGCTGAACAATATATCCCTGATACCTGGGATTTCCCCAGCACCAGCTCTTGGCCTTATCAAATCTCATCATTTCCTTACACCTTCCTGTTCAACAGCAGTCACCAGCTGCTGCTCTGACTCCATCTCTGCTGATTTTGGTCTCCTCCTGACATTATCCCAATCAAGTTCTAATAAAAACCCCCATTTCACACCCCATCCAGGATATTTGCCTTGCAGCCATCCGCAGATGTAAGCATATATGTACTTTGCAGACACAATCTTGAACAGGAAAATTGCATAGCGGAAACTGAAACAAAACAGGAGACTATTAACTGAAAGCAAAAGCAGTAATTTGAAGCAATTAGGACATATTTTGTGCTTCAGATGAGAGCCATCAGCATACAGCTACTATATATACACATCTTTAAACTTGAGGAAAACACAGAGACATAAAGACACAGAACTATGGAGAAATAAATGTAGCCCTAAATGCAGAACCCTTGAAATTATTAGAACCAAGATGTAGGAGTAGAGAGGGTGAAAAATCAGCATCAGAGATATCAGAATCTTTTTTTTTTACACTTTTTTTTAATACTTATTTATACTGAATTTTTTTATACTTATTTTATACTGAATTATTTTTTATACTTATAGACCACAGACATAATTTTCAAGGTTGAAGATCTTCCAGTAGAGCAAAGTGAGCTTGTTTGGGGCAATATTTGAGGTGGTGTCCCTGAGAAGAGGGGAGAAGAACCTGCTAATTCCATGTATTTTCTGTTCCCACTCCATTCATCACGGCTGAGCCCAACACAAATAGTTTCACAAGGTCAAAAATAAATGGGAAAACCCATTATCAGTAATACCAAGGAGCCAGTTAGGGCCAGAGGAGAGAAATGAATCATCTTTTGTTACTCTTGAGGAAATGGGATATTATAATTAATAGGGAGAAACTGCATCTATTTCATGCATTTAACATGAATTCTAAGGGAACCAGGACATTTTTGACAAATTGGACATTGCACACAACATACTTATTAATTCATAAATTAAAACTATATTCTGTTACCCTATCAAAGGAAATTTTGCTTGTTTCTGTCTCTCTCAGCAATCTTTTTCCTTTTTCTTTTTTATCACCCAAGTTGCCGAAAGAAAAGAAAAAAGAAAGCTCACATTTTTGAAAGAAAATCATAAAGATCATAAAGGAGTTCACATCCACCTTGAACCATCATGCTTCTCTGCATTTCAGATTGAGTTGAAATTTCTAATTGAAATGATTTTTTCATGAGTTAAACTATAAAGGAGAAATAAGTGATACATTTAAATTATTTATCCACCTTATTTATAATTAATTTGGTTTTTCTCTGTGCACAGCCAGGCTATGCCAGAGCGTTTGATTTTTAAAAACTCCTCTATCATCAGGCAACAATGGATGACTGCTTTTCTCTTGTCACTTTTGTTTTAGTTTGCTCCAGAGATTCAGACAACTCCCATTCACTCCTTGGCTTTAATGCATTAACCCTCTCAAGACACGAAGGACAGCGAGGAGCTTTCCTGGGCAAAGCTGTGCCAGACCCCACCTGTACGAGCTGCTGGAGGTGTAGAGGTGAGGAGGGAAAGGTTGGGATCAATCCCAGTTAAACTCAGGTCTTTCCTCCTCATTTCCACTGAGGGACAAGAGGAAAAAGTTGTAGCTGAGTGAACATCCCCAAGGGCACTTCTGGTTTTGAGCAAAGTGAGCAATTTCTTTCCTTCACCAAAAAAAAAAGAGGGAAAACTGTTTGCAAGAATCAGGGGAGGCAATAAATTCTGAGGGAAAATAGGAATAAGGTGTTGGAATAAGTGGCTGGAGGGGGAGTGTAAGCCCTCTCAGAGGGGTGTCTTGAAAAATTTAAAAAAACGTAAAAAAAAATCAAGATTTCAAAGTTTCCTTTTGTCTCCGGTTAAAATTATAAGCTTTAAAATGATTAGCTTTAAAATCCTAAGTAGAAAAGAAAAGATTTAAGATTTCTTCCCTGGTCTCAAGAGTCAGAAACGTCCCTCTTTTTAAACAAAGGCTGACAGGCATATGCCATCACAGGGCTCCACACACAGGTGGCACTTTTCAAGGAAAAGAAAAAAACTATTTTGCTGTGCAATAAAATCCAAGGCAACTTGAAAAGATTTGGGTTTTTTTTTGTTTCTAAGAGACAAAAGGTGCTGCACTTATAAAACAAGGAAAATGTTTAAAAAAACCCCTTAGGACTGGATAATTTGCACAAATGTATTATTCTTAATGAAGGGTTAAGAAATTGCTAAAGCTCACTTTCTCCCAAGGAACCTGGTGACAGTGCAACAAAAGCTGCACTTCTCCTGTATAAATCACAAAACCCAGAATGTGAGGCCTCAAAAAAGCACAAAAAGGCAGTCAGACCTCAGCATGCAGTAACACCCAAGCTCTAACAGATATTTTATATTTTCCAACACTTACAATACCCTGCCTCAATTTTACAATTGACTAAGAAACAATGAGACTTTAAATGAAGAATAATGGAAAGGTGTTCTGAAATCTGCACCACTGGACTGCCACAGGGAAGGGGAGAGGGGACTCAGCTGCTTCATCCCAAATCTGAGCTGAGGGGGAAAGCGGCAGCATCCCTGTGCATGCCCAGCTTGAGGGGGGCTGGGCTATCCCAGAGGGGCTGCAAGATGTCCTCACAGCCCCAGAGAGCACACCAGGCTCTAGAGCACTGAGCTTTATGTGGGAAACAGGAAAAACAGGGTTGAGTTTGTGGGGCCCAGCTGGCAGCAAGCCCAGAAGGACCCTGGCAGTGCCAACCCAGCAAAGAGCCAGGATAACCTGAGCCCTCCCTGTGCCACCCCTCTGATGGCCTCCAACCATTCTGTCCTGTGAAAAACTCTCTTCTTTGCACACCCTGTTTGTGCACTGGCTCTGTGAGGCCACAGTCCTCACTCCTGCCACATCTGACATGGAATTATTTCCTTGGGAAAACCCTCTGAGCTTGCTGGCTCTGAGCACTGCCCAGTTCAGCACTAAACTGTGCCTGTAAGGGCCACTCCTACATGGGTTTTAAAATCACAGAATCACAGAATGGTTTGGGTTGGAAGGACCTCAGAGATCACCTCATTCCATGCCATGCCATTCCGTGGGCTGGGATACCTTTCACTGTCCCAGGTTGCTCAGAGCTCCATCCAGCCTGGCCTTGGGCACTTCCAGGGATCCAGGGGCAGCCACAGCCTCTCTGGGCTCCCTGTGCCAGGCCTGCCCACCCTCACAGGGAAGATTTACTAAAAATATCTCCAGGGCTCTTTGTGCAAGGCCTCCATGGTCCCAGGAGCTGAACTAAGAGGAATTCCCAGCAAATCTGAAGCTCTCTCCCCGCTCCTGGCCACAGCCACAGGTGCTCTCCATGGGATTGCTGGATCCTCGGGAGGTTTGGAGCCCTGACTGCTGCTGCTCACTGCACCCTTGTCTCACACAGAAAACCAAATTAAAAATAAATAAATACAAATCTCACCCCTCCCCAAAACACAAAGAGAGACAAAGCTCAGTACACACCGACCATCATCACCTTAACACATCCCGTGGGTAGAGTGAATCAATCAGGATGCTAAAGGTCAGCAGCCAAAACAAATACAAATTGAAAGACAATTAAAACAGATTTCCTTGGTTTGGGGGGCTCATCTTTCCTCTACAGTGTATGTTTTACTGGCATAAAGGTAATAAAGTTTTACTGGCATACTTACATCCAGCTCAGAAAACATGAGGAACTCTGTGAGACACAGCTAAATGTGAACCCAAGGTGAGCAGCACACCATCCTGCCACAGGATTCTGGCGTTCTTGAAATGCAAGAACAATTCAATTCTCCCCCAAAATAAATATGGTTTTCAGCCCTTCTATGCAAAGCTGCTAGAGTGCACTGTTTATTTCTAATATGAAAGTTATACAGGATTGCACGTGGTTCTTCCTCCCCTTAGGGGGGTTCTATTTCACCTTTTGATTTAATCTTGTTTGATGTTTCCCTCGCCATTTTAGAAATGTTTTCAAAGCAGACAATCTCCTCTTGAATCTCCCTCTTAAAATAAAGGCTTACTATGGTTGATGATTTATGTAACTCAAGAATAGTTTTACAAACCCTCATGCAAATAAGACTTGAAGCCAAAAGCCCCACAGGGATTCCCATGCCCTCGGGTACTACAATGTTTTAATTCGGTTGGTTACACAAACCCTACCTTTCCAAAAAAACATTTTTGTTTTTCTTTGTCAGAAGCACAAACTTTCTTGTTGCCTGGCCTAAGGGCTTCTTTTGTTTGTTTGTTTAGTTAAAAAGCTGAGGTTTTGGCAGCCTGCCCGATGATGCTGCACAGTGCTGAGGGGATTTCGAGTGCTCTCCCATCACTTGCAGGTATTTTTGTTGTCACAGATTTAGGGTTTGACTCTCAACCCCATGTTCTACCAACAGCTGCAGGAGCCACCCTCAGACATTGAGCAGGACCACAAGTTGGGGGAGAAGGCTTTAGCTTCCCTCTCCCCACAGCAAATCCTTGGCAAGCAGCCCTATATAGGGGATTAATGTTTTATACAGATTTGTAGGTGGTTCAGGTCATCCTGTGGTTATAAAGGGACACCTCAAGGTGAGCAGCCACTCATGACAGAAATAAAACAAATTTCAAAAATAAAAAAAAAAATTAAAAAGAAAAGAAAAAAGAAAAAGAAAAATTAAAAAAAATCATTTAGGGCAAGATGGAAGAAAGGAAAATAATAAGCTGTCGTATGATCTTGGCTCCTAACTTCAACCTGTACCACAACACACCCCTCAGCTTTTAAAGGACACTTCCAAACACAAATAGACTAAAATAACACTGTGCACCTGAGCAGTCACTTTGAACCCCCCTGTAAAGCACCTTTCAAGGTCCATCTTTGAAACTCAACAAGCACCTGATCAAAAGGTGCATTAAGTGCTGCAGCAGGACCATGTGCTGCCCAAAGCCAATGCTAGCCCAGTGAACTGCTGTGGAATCCTGATGAATGATGGAACAGATAATAGCAATGACTAATAGAACAATGTAAATAACACCAGAAAGAAGAATTTAATTTTTCACTCTGTTACTCGAGATTTATTTCACCTACAGAGTTGACTTTCTTAAAAGACTTGGAGATGATGATGTGGAATTGAATCAGTGTGGCTGAATATTGGCCTCAGACCCTCACAGTGCAAATCTCTCAGTCAAAAAAATGAGATAATTTAAAGGGGAGCAGGGCAGGGGTTGAAGGCAACATCATTTCTGTTGGATGATAAAGACTTAATGGCACCATTAACTTTTTTTTTAATGGGAAAAGATTTGCAGAACATGGCCCAGTTCTACAAAGAAATCACCTGCAGGAAGGAAGGGGCAGCTCCCTCTTGCCTGTCTGGACACTTCCACCAGAGAAGTTCAGAGGAAAACACCCCTTGTTGCTTATTTGATTGTTGGGGGGTTGCTCTGTTTGTTCTAATTCAATCACACAGCTGAGCTGCAGCCCTGACAGATACAGATGGGACCACAACTGGCAGGTTTTAGTTCTTCTTACTGATTCTGAAATGCTGAAAGGAAAAAGATGCTTCATACCAGCTCAAAATCCCTGCTTGTAAGGAGGAGGAGAGGAAAGTGTCAGGGGAAGATGGCAGAGAACTCCACTCCTCCAGAAAAGCCAGGATCTCTTCAGATTCTTGCCCACAAGTATATCTAAAACACCACAGCACTCCAACCATTTTTCCTTACTTTTACTTAAGATAATCCATTGTTTTAAGGTGCAGCAACACAGAATCACAGAATGATTTGGGTTGGAAGGGACCTTAAAGATCATCCAGTCCCAGCCCCTGCCATGTGCAGGGAACCTTCCACTCTCCCAGGTTGCTCAGAACTCCACCCAAACTGGTCTCAAACACATTTTTAACCCCAGAGGCAACTTCCCAGCTGTGCTCCTTTTTTAGGATGCACCCACAAAATCATACAAGCTGCAGCCTGGGTGAAGGCAACAAATAAAGATGCAGAGCAGTGATTTTCTATCACACAGCAACAACTTCAGAGTTGCTGAGAGTCACTCTCAGAAGGAATTAATTGGTAGCATTTCACAGGCTCCAAAAAAAAATAATCTCACATCCCTCATCCACCTTGTCATTTGATGATGCTGCCTCTACAAATCAGGCAATCTGCATTAAAAACATTAAACTATTTAGATGTATAAAATGAAGCCTATTTTTCCACTGATAAATACATTTAGCTCATCAACGTTAATGGGAGCTCGAGGCAACATAATTACAGAACACATATAATTTGAATTAGCTACTGTGAATCAAAAGTACAGTTTAGTTTTCCCCTGTCTTCCTCTCCTCCCTGCAGCCAACCATATACACCTTTTTTGCCTCATTTCAAGACTGTAAAGCTGCAAAAAAATGTTTACTGGTATAAACTTAAGCATACTTTCCTTTGTTTTTAAAGTATAAAAACATCAGCTAATTAGACAGCACTTTTTAAAGGATGGAAATACTTCAAACCCTCTTTAACTCTCTCAAACTAAGTCATGCCCTCAAGTCTTATCCAAGCTCATGATGGAGCCTTTCTAATTCTAAAAACTACTTTTCTCCATTTCCACAGACACACAAACAAAATTTTCATCTTGCCTGCTTTTTCTCTCACTCAGTATCCTCAAATTCCACATGAGTGTCCTCTAACTTCATCTTCAATGCCTTTTTTCTCCAGGGAAGAGGAAAGAGATCAAAAGAAAGGAAGTGCAAGGAAAGCAGGGAAGAAAAATTCTTTTGATAAAAAATAGAACTCATGATAACTCTGTATTTTAAAGAATAACATCAAGTTTTGTTGGAAATGTACATGCCCCCAGATTAAAACTTTAAGTATAATAACTGTCAGGTCAATTATAATTGTTTACAACATCTGACAAGCAAGAAATATTCATAAGTAATAAATAAGAGACAGATTGCCCCACCCTTGATCCAGAGCAGAGAACTCAAGACTTTCACATAAGTAAATAAAAAATGAGGATTAGCCTCTTTTTTCTGTGGAAAAAAAACATTCCATCAAGAAAGAGATTAGGAAATCTCTTAGAAAATATCAGCTTCTCCTCTTCTTTGTCACAGCACTTGTCTGCTTAAGTAGGGCATCCAGCTATTTTACACTCTGAAAATCAGCTTTTCCCCCCCACCTTTGTCTCCCCCTATTTAAAATGTTTTGTTTAACTTGACAAAACTGGACATGATCAGGTGTGTTTGGCCAAGGCACACGTCCTGCACCCACCTTTTTAATTCAAATAAACCCCAGAGCTGGGCTTTTTCAGTGGCTACTGTGCTCACAAGGTGTTGCTACTGAATTGATGCTATTAAACACCCAAACCCATCAACTGCACAGGTGATTTGTGAGAAAAGGGGGTGAGTTACTGTACCAGACAATGTTTCTGTGCAAAGGGATACCCAGCTTGTGTAAAGAGTTTATAAACCTCAATATATGCCACTGGCTTCAGCCTTGACAGACCACCAAGAGCAAGTCAACCATGAATTCTCTCATTGTCAAATTTAATAGAATCTCAGCAAAGGGAAAAATCCTCATTCTGTGCTGCAAACGTTCAAAGTCACAGCCTGCTGCTCATTTCTTAATTATGTACAAACCTATTTAGCACTTCCACTCAGAATGCCTTTTTTTTTCTGACTAAAACTTCTAGGAAGTATTTTTAAAATGGAGGGAGAGAATTCTCAGTCAGGAATTAATAGCAATTGGAGGCTTTATTTTACACAAGACAAAGTTTCTAACTAAATAAAAAGGGGCAGAAATTTTCCAATTTTTTTCCTCTCTTTTTTTTTCCCTTAAAGGCAAGTTCTGTGAATATTTTTGGTTAATTGTAAAGAACCAGATCGAGTCTTTCTTCCCTCCTCACTTCTAGTCACACATTCCCATTCTGTGCTCAGTAGAGGCAGATTCTGAAACAAAGACATTCATCATAATGTAATTAAGAATTCATTAGAACATATTTTTTTACTACCTGATTAAAAAAAAGAAAAAGAAAAGAAAAAAACCACACACAAAGAGAAAAAAAAAAGCAATCTACAGAATAACCACAAGAAGTCTTACTCCAATGTGGTTAATTGACCACACTGGGAAAATTTTAAGGGTTAAAAAATGGAATGTGAGTCAAGGTTTGTCATTCAATCTTTGACCACTACCTGCAGCTCTCTCTGTCACCAGCCTGAATATCAAATACAAACAACAGCTTAACATTCCTTGTTAAAATTCAGCCTGAATGCTGTATTTTCTAGTAAACATTTCTACTAAATCTTCTAACAACAGCTCAGGCTACCCAGCACTAGAAACATGCTGTGCCTCATTATGCATTTTAACTTTCTCCTCTTCTTTTCTCTTTTGATGCACAGAGAAAAAAAAAAAATAAACTACCTTGTGCAGGCTTATCCTTATTTAGGTTCACTACACAAAACCACTGCATTTTTACAGAGCCATGATGCCATAAAATATTTATAAGGACAAACAAAACCAGAAGAGATCTTTGCAGAACCGTTTAATACCTCCAGCTCCCTCCAATTCCTGCAGAAGGTGACTGAAAGGATCTTGTTGGTGCAATAGGAGGGAGACCAAACTAACAAGGCACAAGTGCTGAACACGCTCAGATTGGAGTCAGCAGCACGACACAGCCTCGTTGTGCTTTCTTCTCAAACAGCAGGGGCACAAGAAGAGGGAATGATCCAGCAAGAGTTTCCCCATAACATCAAAATTCCCTTTGATTCAGCTGGCAGCGCCTGAGTAATAAGGATTTAAGTTTTGTGTGGGATTCATTCAGGAAGCTCAGGCTTAGCAAAGTGTGACAGAAGGGAGCAACCCCGCGTAGAAATTGCTGAAAGGTGACAAACACCATTCCTGGTAGGAGGGAGGATGCAAGAAAACCCATCCTGGAGGCATCAGGTGTTTTAGACTGAGCTACAACAGAGCTGGAGAGGGACTTTTCACAAGGGGATGGAGTGACAGGATGAGGGGAATGGCCTTGGGCTGCAGGAAGGCAAGGTTGGTTGGGATAATAGGAGAAAATCCTTCCCTGTGAGGGTGGGCAGGCCCTGGCACAGAATTCCCAGAGCAGCTGTGGCTGCCCCTGGATCCCTGGCAGTGCCCAAGGCCAGGTTGGACATTGGGGCTGGAGCAGCCTGGGACAGTGGGAGGTGTCCCTGATATGGCAGGGGTGGCACTGGATGGGCTTTGAGGTCCCTTCCAACCTGTGATCCTGTGATTCTGAGCAGAGGCTTCTGCTCCCTGCCCTGGCAGTAGAGAAGGGAACACATGGGTGATTTTTTCTACATCTTTGCAGAAGGTTGGCCAGGCAAGAAGCCAAACAGGAAGATTTCATATCCCAAATCTCCAGCAGAGCAGCAACACCAAGGTGTGACACCAAAAGTATTGTTAAGGTTTCAGTGAATTTGGGCCGCATAGGGTGGGGGAAAACAGACAATTATCATTCTGTAACCACAAAGTTGGAAAAACATAAGGGAGAATAGTCAATACCAAAAAAAAAAGAAAAAAAAAACCCAAATCAATTCATTTTACAACCTCCTGGCAAAAGCTCCAAACCACAACCACAGGTTTCAACTTGCAAGTGGAAACTGGAGCCAGCCTGGAGGTGCAGAGCATGTATAGAGGTAGAAGAGATTGTTGTGGGGTTTTGGTTTTTTTTTTTCTCTTTAAAAAGCAGGGTGCAGCTACCAGGCAATTATTCTGGATATATGAGTTGGGGGGACACACAGATTTCAGACTTTCAGCATCTCAGGAAACACATGGAGTTGCCAATTGTCTGTGGGTCACCACCAGTATCATCTTTAACGTCCATGGTGACACTGAAATTTCATTTCCCCATCCCTGAAATAGGAAATGTTGGATTCTTCTTGCCTCCTGGGGAAGCACAGTATTTTTTATCTTTTCCCCCTTGCTCAAATCCATAGCCTGCTGTGACTCCTTAAAAATCTATTCAGATTTTCTCTCTCTTCCTTAATTTTTACAGCTCATGCAAGCTCTATGACTATTTACAAAATAGGTTTTATTAAAGAAACGAATGCACAATTCTCCCCTTTGTTCTTCTTGTACCTGTGCAGAACCTAAATATCAAACTGATTTCAAGGGAAAAGGAAATATTTACTTGGTGGAGAGAGGCAAGATGAAAAAGCAGCTCTGGCACTGAATCTATTGTATCCCATCAGCTTTTCAATCAGCCTCGCTACCAATTTATTTTCCAGTGATGTGCATGTCTGGGTGGGGAAAACAAGGTAAAGAAAGCAAGTTCTGAGCATCAGCAGAAATTTGCAGGTGGCTTCAAAGGAGGCAGGGTCAAACACTCCCATGTTTCAGACAGCAACACCCACATTCTACCATTTTTAGCTTTTAAAACATGAGGTTTTTATCCAGTTCCACAAGAGGACACCTTTGAGAAAAAAGGTGACTTTGCCTTGATGACTACCTGTCAGCTGATTATTAGTGTGCTTCTAGGTGCCTCTAAGTTTGCCCATCCTCTGGTTTCCAAGTCCTGCAATTCCTTGGAAACAGAATATGACATCACAGGAAGGTTTTGCAGAAGCTCCCCCTGGATGTCCATTTGTATTAGTTTCATCATCCATAACCAGTGTTTAAAAAGCAGAAAAACAACCATGGTGCATAATGCATTGTGTCATGATGCATAATAATAATAATTAAAACCCCTCCCCCAGCTCCTGAGGTTTAAAAATCTTTCCAAGTAAGCATTTCAGCGGAAAGGCTTTGACAAAAATGCCATTTAGGGACTTTCAAATTTACAGCCCTGCAATTTGTCATCATTTATATTAGCAAGAAGGTTTAAAATAAAAACAACAACAGTGAAAGGAAGATAATATAATGCAATTTTGTACTTGATGAATCTCCTGTTGACTAAAAACCCCTATGCCTGGCAGTCAGAAAAGTTATTAACCTGCCAAATTACAGATGGAATTGGTGTATTTTTTTCCCCCAGAATTCTTTAAGCAGAAGAATATAGAGTATCCCATATTCAAGCATTAGCAAAGGTTACTTGCCTCTGGAATATTGATTAGCGCAACCCTTGTGGGAATTATTTCACTTTTCCAAAGCAAATTAAAGATCTGAAAAGCAATTCTCAACTTAACTTCAAATGCAGTTATTTAAAAATGGATGATTAACACAATTACTGCCTGGCACAGAGAGCACAGCTTTCCAGAGGCAGCCAGCAGAATTCACAGCCAGCGCTGAAATCAGATTACCTCCAAAGAGCTCCCTTGATCCAGGCAAGAAAAAATAAAATTGATACCTGGGAGCTTATTTCTCACCTGAAAAACACATTTTTCCTCCTCAGCCACAGACTGCATTGCGCTCCAGCTCAGGTTTTCTGCGTTTTCCCCACTAAAATACACAGGAGGGATTGATTTATTTGCATCCCACGACTCGTTCTCCAATCACCCCCAAGGTTTCTGAAGTGCCTGCTGAACAGTGCAAACACTGCTTAAAATGAGCATTTCTGCAGGCTATTTTCTTTAGCAACCATCCACTCAACGGCAAATTAATTTGGTTTTCCTTTTGGAATTCCACGTAGGAGCCAGCAGCAGGGAGTGATCCTGAGCACGGGATATTCTCACTTTTTGAGGAACCCACGAAAATCAAGCAGATTTTTCTGCTGCTGCACCTGAAAACAGGTGACAAAGCAGGGATTTGAGCTCAGGTCTTCTATGCTAATGCTAAACCACATAACTCTGTTCTTCTGCCTGATTCTGGAGCCATTAAGATCAAACACAGTTTCAAAATCCTGGCAGAAATATTTCCACTGAAATTTTATGTCAATTGCTGCTGAGTTTTAAAACACCAATACATCCTCCTGCTGAAATAAGGATTTGATAACGCCAGTAATACACATTTCAGAGGTAATTATTTTAGTCTTTTTTCTTTTTTTTATTATTCCTATTTCAGGTTCTAAAAATATGGCAGTTTTAAATCTTTACCAGAGAGCATAAGTGATAATGAGCTGTAAATCCACAGAACTAAAATGTTGCTGGGAGCACTACTTATGACTTGTCAATCAGCATGTCTAAAAGTATATCAGGAGTCTAGAAAGTGATGGGATTTTTCTTCCATCACATACATTAAACCACAGACTAGGAACACAAAATTGAAGATGTCTATATGCTTTTTTTTTTTTTTTTGATAGTTCTAGGAAAGGGTCACATAACGATATTTTTATTTATTGACTATTATGATGGCTCAGTGATGATTTTTTCTTTCTTTTCTGAATAAAGAGAAGAGCAGGCTAGCAAATGTGAGCTGTTATTTAATCCTATATTATGTAGTGTTTCATGTTCAAATCAATTTATTAATGAATTGGGAAGCTATGTAAAGGCAAATGTAATTGTCAGCCAGATCCAAAAGCAATGAGCTGAAGTCAAGAACAAGAAAATCTTTGTTAAGTGCAGTAGAATATTTAGGAATTTCTGTAAGTGCATAACACAAAGTGTCTTTATTAATGTTTATTACTTAGGAAGGTCTCAAGAGGCTGGAATGCTGCCTCAATTTTATTCCCTGGGTTCTGGAACACCACAACTCTCTCTATGTGGTAGAACAAACTGAGAATTTGTCCATTTGAGACAGAAGGAATTTTAAGCTATGACAGGTCAGCAGTGAAAATTCAAATACAAGGAGGACTTGAATAACATTTCCAACTGCAGTTACTGCTTAGTGGGGGAAAAAAATTATAGAGGCCCTTCCCAGAAGCACAATTGTGTGTCCATCAGGTGTTAATATTTTTTATTAACTTTAACTTTATTATCAGGAGTTAATATTTGCCACAGCCACCATCCAGAAAGGAGTCTCAGTTTCTGTACTCAGAGTTCATCAGTTGTGGTTCTAACACTCTTATCCTGGAATAATCCCAAAAGAACATTTATACACAAAAAATTGTAGACCAGATCACCACCAACTGCTCAGACCCAGCGCAAACAGAACAGCTCTGTTATTCCTGAAAGGCGAGGACAGAGAAAACAGGAATTACAGAATCTTTTAGGGGGAAATTCCTCGTGTGGTTTAGGTCAAATTGTGCAGGGTTTGAGGGCTAATATAGCAAATTTTAATCAGGTGTAATAAACTGGACAGGGTCTCATAAATGAGAGGTTGGAAATGGTCTGGGTACCCTGGCAAGGAAAAATAATTCAAGATACACCTTTTCCACTCTTTTGCTTATTCCTCACTGTTGGTGTCCCTTGAGAACCTCAGTCCTGAGAGGACAGGTTTTCTCCAACATTTGCACATTTCTGCCAGAGCACAGCTCATTAAGCACCATTTTGCCAGGACCTTCACATTTGTTGGAGCCTGCCACAATCAAAAGCCATGCATGTCAATGGTTTCATAGACGTACACGTGCTCATTTTGAAATTGCATGCCAGGCTTTGGTTTTTGAGGTTTTATAAAATTATCTGCCTATGATATTTTCTCAAAGAAGTTTATTTGCTAGAGACACCAGTAAAACATAACTGGTCCCAAATGTAAGACTGATGGCTGATAAAATTAAATCACTTCAATTCTCTTTTCTGTGGAAATCTTATTGATCTGATCTGTGATCTCTTCCTTTGCCAGAAAGCATTTTTGTGAATATTCTTTCTAAACATTCTCCCACATACACACTCCAAGCTGATGAAAGCACAGGCAGAACTTGAAAGGAGTACTGACTTTGTAGAAGCACATTTATTATCATTAAGTCACTTTTTCCAAGAGGGAATAAGATCCACTCCAGGTGTATGAATCCAAACTTCTTTCTGGCAGAGATAAAGAAAAATTCTCATGCAATTTTAGTCATCTCTGAGGGTGAATATTTACATTTCTGGTGTGACTGAGGAAGGACAGAAAAGGGAACAGTTGGAGAAAAATAAGTTAAAGCAGAGGTAAATTACTGTCCTCACTTTCAAACCCATTTTTTTGGGACTGGCAAGTGCTGTGAGGTGGCACCAGAGACAGCCCTGGGCAGGAGAAGTGAGGACAGCAGGAAGAAGCAGCTTTTCCTCCTGAGCTGAGAGCTAGTGCTGCACTAGCTGTTAATGTAAGAGGAGAGGACAAAAAACACAAAAAAATTTAAATTTTCCTGCCCTCCGGCCAAGAAAACCTTCCACACATGGGTGGCCCAGAGTTGAAGTGCATACAGTAGCTAAACAGTTTGGATTCACTAATTCCACTTTGAAAATTAAGCATGTGGGTTATCCAGAGATTTTTTGTTGGGTTTTTTTTTTTATCCTCTCTCCCCAGACAATCTTATTTCTGCTCTGTTTAGTTGTTGTTTCTAGGCATTACTAATTGTCATTCATGGCAAACGTAGTCAGCTGCTCACGGACTCAATTCCAAGAGGAAGCTGCAGGCTTTTTTTTTTCCTTTTTTTCTTTTTTTTTTTAAGAGACAAAAATATCCAGGTTACTGCCAGATGATCATTTCCTCATTCTAATAACCTCCTGTACCTCCTTTTCTCTTGAGAGAGAAAATATACAGAAAATAGATATTGCAAACAGCAGAGGACTGAGGCACCTGCAAGACACAGGGATTTTTCAGGGACTGGATAGAACTAAGTGCATGCACTTGTTCCAAACTATTCACAGAGTTTGGGGACAGTCTGGAGCTGCACCTGATACAAGCCAAATTTTCCAGGGGAAAAAAAAAAAAATCTAAAAAAAACCAAGGAAACAGTTGAAAATATTTCTCACTGTCCAACACGTAAGTGCTGATTTCTGGGGGAAAAAATAAATAAAATTAGCAGTCAGTGGTACAAACTAGATACAGGCAGGTTGGAGAGGGGAAAGCCTTGGGGTGAGGGAGACCCCAGAATCAAAGACTTAAAAAGGGAAGGGGCTGTCCCAGCTTGTGAACTTGTTCTTTCTCTTTTCCCCACTATCAGATGCAATTGTGTGCAGCCCTGACCAGGAAGAGCAACCTGAGCTGATCCTCCCTTTCAAACAGTACACTCAAATTGTAACCAAACCAACCAGCCAACCCCAAACACTCTGGGAAAGTGAGAAGGTCAGGGAGGGGAGCAGAGAAAGGTTCACACCCATTAAAACCAGCCAGGGAAGTGTGACTGCCCCCAGAAAGGGCAGGAGGTGTGCCAAGCAGAGCACTCTGACAAAACTGCTGGTGCTCAGGGGAAAAAAAAAACAAAAAAAACATGAAAATATTCAATGCCATGCTTAAAAAGGAAGAAGAAATCCATCAAATTTCTGTGCAAGCCTCAGGAAACTTTAATTGAGGTCAGAGCTGCATGTCAACCGTGTGTCCCTCCTCTCTCCCCCAAAGAAAGACCCTCTTCAAAATTCATCTTTATCTGTTTGTAACTGCCTGAAGGTGGGAAGATAGACTACTACAGATATATTGAGCTCTGATTCAGTGGCATTTAGGAAGAGTTTTATGCTTAAAACAGCAACAGCTCATGCTGTGCACCTGGATGGTGATATCCTATCAAAATCCACCAGTTTTTACATGAAGAGCCCACAGGAAAACACAACTGAGGCACGTGGCACCAGTGGCAATGAAGAGTGTGGTGGGTTTTTTTTTTTGGACACAGAGATGTGGATAGGTTGTCCCTTCACTTTTAGATTTGCCTCTCCAATGCAAATCAGCACTGACCTCTGCTGCTGGACTATTGGAATGTGTTCTTCCCAGGGAAAGAGCAAGGGCCACGCAGTGACACAGAAATGGCATTTTCCAAAGGGTTTTCATGCTGCTCACCATGAGCTCCTCTACTTCCAGAGGCTCAAAGCTCTAAGGATATTTATATCCATCCAAAAGAGCACTTGTGAGGTGGGCAGGGGATATGCTCCCACTACACAGACAGGAGGTGAGTCAGAGACTTCAATGGAATAGCTTGGAGTGCCTCATTCAGCACAGCCATTTTTCCCACTTGGATATCTTTTCCCTACTCCAGGATCACCTTTGCAAAGCTGAAAAAAAACTGGAAGACCACACAGAGACCACACAAAACAAAAAAACATTCAAACAAAAAAAGCATACAATTATCTCTCATGGAATTCTTAATGCACTTCCCACACGTGCTTTAGTGTATTTTGCAGTAACATCCTCAGGTCACAAGCTTAAGTAGCTTACCCAAGGCCAGGCAGAGTCTGAGGACCTGTCCACATGGGGATACTCAGGAAATGAATCTGAAATTAAACTTTTAAAAAGAATGAGCTAAGCAGCATCCTAAGCTAGCACTTTCATTTAGAATTAGAGCCTTAATTCAGCTTAGCCTAATTCTTTCAGTTCTAAAATGAGGATGGTGACACAAGCCTCCTTCCAGATCTATTTATCTGGATGGGTTGAAGGCATTACTGCCTGCAGCTCCTCATCACTGCCTTCCAGATGGAGGAGTGAACCCCACAAACCCTGGCAGCAGAGGGGTTCACAGGAGTGGGCCAGCTGCAGCATAAATCAGGGGCTTTGCATCCATCCCGTGTGGGATCAGGGGCAATTCCCCCTCCCAAACACGTAGCAGGAGACAGACACAGGTTTTAATTTCTTAAATCTGCACAGATGTTGGCAGAGCAAACATCTGCCCACAATCTGTTTGGAGGGAGTAGAACTGAGGCAAGAGTGCAGACTGCTGAGCCAAGGGTGAGGGAAGGCTCCCAGGATGGGCTCTCTGGCAAAGGATGAGGCTGAACTCATTGGCAGGGCATAGATCTTCTTAAATCATGAGATCTCAGTATTCCATCACTGGCACACAACTGCACTTTGGTGGAATGAAGGTGCTTTTGGCCTCTGTAATGGCTTTAATAACAGAGGGCTCATTTACCCCACATTGGTTTATAGCTGTAGCATGCCAGTCACCTCACAGGTAAAATTTTTTTCCTAGGCGGTCTGAAAGGAGTAAAATAAGATGTTAAAAGAGCTCTATGAATCTCTGACAGCTTTTCAGGTAAACAAAGGGAAGGAGAGGGAAGAGAAAACATCCTTTACATCCCCATTCCCTCACTCTACCTTCCCACACCTGGGGTACAAAAAAGCAAAATCCCCCTAGACAGGTCTTGGCAACCCTGTGCTCAATCTGTTTCACACTTCCCCTGAGATAAATTCAGGAGAGGGAGAGAGGGGAAGAGGGAGGGAGGCTGTTCCATGGTAGTGTTTTCTGCACTGTAAGATGGAAACAAACCAAGGGATTTAAATTTAACATCCTGCCTCTGAACTCCAGCCACTCGTTACTATCAGACTCTGACAGAGGAAGACACTGGTGCCTACCTCCATAAAAACAGAGAAGCCAGTGCTGAATATTAACAGATTCAGCTATGTAATACCTGTAAATATTTAATATTGAAAGCCAAAGCACCTCTTGTTTAAAAAATTTTAATGTTATTATTGGGGTTTTTTTGTTTTTCTCCAGTATGTAGAACTGAGTCTTATGAAATTAGATGACCTAAAAATGCAGGACCCCCAAAGACAAAGGAAGCAATGCTGCAGCTGAGCATTAATCTCTCGCAGCACCAAGGTTATGATTTCAGTGTGTTCTTCATTCTACACCCTTGCTGGAGATTACCTCCTCGAGATGGCATGCAAAAATAAACCTGGGGGAAAAGGAGGGCAAAGCAGGTAGGAAGAGTAGAAACAACCTTTTCTTTCTCTCTCTACCCCACTCTCACACAGAAAATTTATTCTGCAAAGAAGAGAGTCCCTGGACCAAAATACATTTTGGCTTTGAAAAGGAGGGAATTATTTGGGGAAAATACCACTCAGAATGCAAACAGATTGAGGATTTAGCTGTACCAGTTTTTTGCCTTGGTAAGTTACGAGTTATGAATGGGACATGGGATGAGTTTATTAACAGAAAACAAAAAGCTTGGAACCCTTTTCCCCTCTGTTATTTTTTCTAATCCCTAGCAACATTCAGATCCTCTAGGAGGAACCTACGAATTTCTGGTTCTGTGCAGCAGAGGAGGAAAACAAAAAGCCCTTTCCCCTGCATCCCAGTGTTAAAAGGAACTGTAGTGGGTTTAATACAGAAAATCCATTAGGCACAGGGAAAGGCAGGAGCCTCCTATCAAGCTGCAAACAGGAATGCTTAAGCACAAGGCATTCAGGCAGTGGAAATGCATTCAGAGTGTTTAGCACGTAGGATTAATCGAATTATAATTTAATCATCTGATCAAACACTAATTAGCATAATCACTTGAGGGGAAAAGCTGCCAGAGGAACAGAAGAAGAAACACCTTGGGCACCCAGCACATTTTAATGACGCGAGATCGTGCACAGATAATTTTTTTTTTCTCCCCTTAATAAAACACAACAGAGATTGAGGATCTTGGTGCTGAAGAAGCAGTTTGAAGCAGTCCTGGATCACACACAGCTCTCCAGCGTGAGAGATATTGAAGCAGGGTGTGCAGGCTTTAGTTTATTCAGATTTAAGGGCTGTAAAAGCACAGGAGCACTCCACAACCCTGGTTTGCCTGGTGAAGACTCGAGCATGAGCACACACTTCAGCCCACTGTATTTCCATTATAATCATCCCTTACTGTTTCCCCCAGAGTCTCCAACATGAATGTTTAACTATGGATCACTTAGATGACCTTCAGGGATACAGCAAAGTATTAGCATCCTTTTACAAACTGCATTTGAAATAATTAGTCTAAATCAGCTGGGTTTCTTTGGCTTGGGGCAGGCGAGAATGGAAAAGCAAGAGATATTAAGGGAGCTTTGCTGTGTAATACTGTCTGCCTTTCCTGGAAAAATCATACAACTTTTGTAAGGCAGAAATCTGGAGAGACCAGGAAAATCACTCCTGGTATTTGCCCACACAATCAAATGAAACTTGTTAGGGTGAGATGTATGGACAGGAGGAAGCCTGCAAGAATTTATGGAAAGGTGGAAGGGGACAAGCAGGACCTGGACAAGGAAAAGAATCTTCAGATGTTTCTCATGTTCGATTTTTTTACACAAAATAGCACAGTTGAATCACTCTGAATAAATGTTTAGGTTTCCAAATGGATAATTCTTCTGGATATTAAAACATCCAAATGTTATGAACTGCAACATTTACAGAGAAGATCATAAAATCACTGAGATTAGAAGAGACCTCAGAGATCACTGAATCCAATCACTGGTTCACAATTAACCCATGTGCCTACGTGCCACAAGATTAGGCTTGGGAAAAGTTTCCTACAATGTTATGTAAGGGAGTAAAGTGATGAGCTGCTTACCTACATTTTAAAGGCACCAGATCACACAGGCTCAAGCATGAGCTAATTTAAATTGATTGTATCCCTCTTACAGAGCTATTACTAATAATCCTTTCAGCTCCTCAGAATGAGTGGACATTAATAAAATAAGGTAAGCAGATACAGCACAGGGCAAATTTACCTCAGGGTTTGCCCATATTGAGCAGCCTCCCACTTGCAATCAATATTCAGAGTCTGGAAACTCTCAAGAAAGCAGGAAGCAGCTCTCCTTTGCAGGTGATGATGCCAGAAAACCTCCCAGCAACAGAGCTGTGTGTCCCTTGAAAGCATTGTCTCACTTTCAATGAGTGATTGATAGATGAACTAATAAAAAAAACACAAGGAATGTTTTTGTGTTGGGTTGGAAGGGACCTTAAAGATCATCCAACTCCAATCCCCCCTGCCATGGGCACCTGCCACTAGAACAGGCTGTTCTGGTTGCCCAATTATAAGGGAATAAATCTGTTTCCCACTGACATGAAGGTAAAACCCCCATACTGCACACACTCCTGACTCAGAGAGATCCTATACCACCACACATGCAGGCCACTTAATTAAAAAGTGTTAAAAGTTAAAAGTAGTTTCATTCAGATTTAAAAGTTATGTGGTCTAAAATATGTTACTTGTTTAAAACATCTAGCTTTAAATTCCTGTTTGTTTCTTTCCAAATAACAGCTTGAAAGAAACTCAGGAGATTTTGCATCTCTTCCCAAAAGCTGCAGCATGGCAAAGTGGGGAGGGACACGGAGCTGATAACATTGCCTGAGACTGCCCCATGATCAGAGACAGGCTGGAACACAGCAACCATCTCCCAAAATCACCCCTAAATCTCTCTTCTCTTCCTGCTCTCTGGAAGGTCCTGAGCCAAGTGAGAGCATCCCCTGCTGCAATCACAGCTCAGCTCCCCACATCCTCCATTCCCAACCCGTAGGAGCACCAGCCCTGTGCCATGCCATGATGCCTTCATTTTCCACTTGGAAGCTGTTTCATACATGCTACTTATTTTGTGTAAAATTTTCTGAGCACCAGGCCAGCTGCACATGCCTTAGGAAATGGCAGAGTTGAGATGCTCAGCCAACCTTAACCCCTACCCCAATTAGTCCAATGAGTGTCCACTCCAGGGAATGAAAGCAGCAGAAACAGTGTGGGGAAGGAGAGCAACTGCATTACATGGTGAGCAAACAAGGCTGTTATCCTTGAACACATACAAAAACTCAATTTACTGACACCAAAAGTTCTCAAAACCTCTCGAAATTGAGTAGCAGTCAGACCACTATTATTTAGGAAAATATTTTTTCTTAAATCTCATTAAGTCCTTTTGAAATTACTAAGTCCCAGCATTCTTCTCTTCTGTGGAAATGCATTTTGAGATGTGGTAGAACTGCTGTAATTGCTTTTATCCACTAGGGACTAACTTTTGGACTTAATAAATATGCACTGAACTGCTGCAGCTGGAGTGCCTTCAGACAGGCATTTCTTTTGCCCTGCTTTGCCTTCACGTGTGCCCGTGGTTGGATATTCCAAAAGGCCTCCAGCTCCATCAGCAGTGGGACAAGCACAGTTTGTGCACATGCAGTCACATCTCTCTGAAGCCACACTGCTCCTCGAGCATGAACACAATGGATAAGGGCAAAAGCTGGTTGGCACAAGGGTAATAAATAAACAAAGGCAGAAGCATTTGAGATTGCTTTGCCAGCTCTTCCCACAGCTCCATCCACAGCCCCAGCTGTAGCTCAGAAGAGTTTGAGAAAAAGAGATGGATAGACTGAGTCATATCAACCCAGCAAGGACAGTTTCCTAGAGAGAGTCCATTCAAAGACCTTCTCAGAAGATTTTTGGACAAGATTTTTACTCTAGAGTAGGATAGAAAAGCTAAACCCTAATCCTTTCTTTCTTCCCCTGGCAAAAAAAAAATTAAAAAGAAACATTCCCTACTTCAGGCTGTGCTCCCACCATGACTATTTGGTGTTCCTCAGGACTTGCTAAGCCAGCAGCTCTCCAGTTTGTTACAGAGACAGAGAGCTGCTCTCCAGTGGGAACTGGGGACCAAACCTGCACCAAACCTGACAGCTCCCAACAGCTGAACAGCAAATCACCCCTGCCAGGGCTCCTCTGAAAGCCTGACAGCTCAGCCTCTTTTCCTCAGGATTAATTATCTCCCTCCTGCCTAATCATGGAGCTCAGCTCCTTCCTCCCTCGCTCACATGAGGAACTTGCCCTTCCCACCCTACAGCCACGCTGACATTCATGAGATTGCTGTCCATCCTTGATCTCCTCCACTCCCCCAAATCCGTTTGCCTCCGGGGAAAAGGCAAAATAAATATAAATAACTAGGGAAAATGTGGAGAGAAGACAGGTAGTAGGCCTCAGACTGAGCCTACAGCAGAGATTAAAGAACAGGAGTAGATAAGAATGAAAGAAAAATCTGAGTTCAGGCAGTGAAGGAGAAGGGCAGCTGGGACCTTGAGCTCCCTGTCCCTAGGCACACAGCATGATCCATGGGGAGCACCAGCTTCCCCTGGCACAGACCAGTAGCCAAAACAGAGCACTGGGTAGCCCCAAAGCCACATTTTGTTGTGTTCTCCACCCACAGCTCCACCACAGGGGAATGGCCTCAGCTTTGCCTTTCCCACTGCAAACTGAAGCCAAGACCTCAGGATCCTTCACCATAACCTGTCCAGCTCAAATGTGGCCTTCAGAGACTGCCCTCCTGCTGTCCCACAGGGAGTCATGCCCTGGGAATTCCCCCCTCTTCTCACCTTACATCACTGGCTGGATATCTGTGCAGTCCCCACTCACCCTTTTCACATCCTTATACCCTCCCCACTAAAAGTCATGTTTGTGCCAACATCCCTCCCTCTCCCCTAAGCACTCATTCTGCATTTTATAGATCTACAAAAAATTGAGAACAAAAAGCCTCAGCCACAGCTGACACAACAAAAACCATGATAATCACCACCTATCACTCAAGTTCCACAGTGAGATGAACCTCACTGTCTGTGCTTGAAATGATGAAAATCTGGTTTCTAGAGCCCCTACACAACAGGGCTGTGGAAAATGTTGTCATTGTGGAAGAGAAACCTTGAGGTCACACAACAGAACTAGAAAGATACAAAGGAAAGCTCCCTAAATAAATACAGCTAAAAGCATGAAGTATAATGCAAATATTACTGTAGACGTTTGAAAATCACTGTGAAAAAACTCTCTACATTGGATGTCTGCAAACATAACAGGAGAACTTCTGTTTCACTGACAGCTTCCCAAATTACTTCCTTCATATCATGACACAGCAAACACTTTGCTTTGTACTTCACAACTGCAGTTGCAGCACAAATGATGGTTGACTTGTCTAGAAATAATATGTGAACTGGATTTTAAACTGCCCCACAGAAAAGCTACTTAATGAGAGGAAAAAAATTCAGGTGAACAATGTGTAGTTTGGATGGTGAACCACTTTGCAGTTTAAGCTGAGGTCCACCTAAAGCCTATTTTGCTTGAATGACATTTTTTCCTGCAAGATCCCATTCCAGGGACATCTGAATCTGCTTTTCATAAGAAAAAGGACTTTTCAAGGACTTGTTCTGTCCTCAGCTCAAGCCAGGAGTGTTCTAACAGCTTGTCACATGCTCACCTCATAATTATCAAGCGATTGACTCTGCGCACTCACAATATTTTCCTGAGTCAGGGCCAAAATTCCTAATAAAACTCACACAGAAAACCCCAAAGACTTCAGAAGGTAATACCACAAAATAAAAACAAACAAACAACCAAAAAAAAAACCCAAAACACAATACTTTCTGATAGAAAAACGATTGTATGAGAGAATTCAACAGAAGCCAGAGCTTGCACTTTATGCACCACCTTTCCATGGCCTGGGGAAAAAAAGGAACCAAGTAGATTTGGGTGCACTCAAATCCTACCATGAGATTAGTGGAGTGCAGTGTAACAACAACACATGGATTCCTCCAAGCCTGCATATTCCAGCACCCCAAAAACTCTTCCCAGCTAAAACAGGAGCCAGCTTAAACAAAAACCACACTTCAAAGACTGACATTTGTCGTTTGAACTCCACACTAACTACTAAACCTCTGGAAAACTTTACTGAGCGAGTTGCTATCATGGAGACCCTTCTAAAGAACAGAGCAGGGAACAAGCTCTTCCACAAATTCCTGAATTATGTGACACCCAAAAACTGCAGCCACTGGGGGCTGCCACTCTGCAGTGCTGAGAGACGAACGCCCCGAGCGTGCAGGCTCAGCATGAGCCACTCAATTTGCAAAACCACATGAGAGGATTTCACACCAACAGATATTTATATAGACACAGCAACCCTACAATCTTATCTATGCAATCACTGTGAGTAGATTATGTAGATAGGCAACTATTTGCAGCTACAGTGCAGTGTAATTATATTCTGGCTGCATTGAAATAGTCCCGGTCATTTCAAGGCTATGCTTCTGATACTCTTAAAACACTGGAGGGCTACCAAAAGTTACTCTAAAAATTTAGATGGCAGAAAGTTACTGAGAATAATTTTTAGCCTGGTGCAAAACATAAATCTTAAGCCACAAATCTTCTGCATGGGATTAGAGTGTAATTAATTGGAAGAAAATAGCATCAAGCAGAGTTGGACAGCAAAGCAAGTGCTAAATTTTCCATATGCAGTACTTTTTAAGCAATTATAAGCTATGCAGATTTACATATGTAAATGTGCAGAAATATATATGTTTATATTAAAAACTCAGAAGGAACTGTATCCCTGACAAATTACACTGGGAGCCACACAAGCAGGATCTCCAAGAGAATACGTGGAGAGGCACCGGGCAAAAAATTCCTCAGGTGATCCCTGTGTGTGCCTTTGTCTCTGCCACGAGGATGTGGAGCAGAGAGCTATTTTCAGCCGTGCTCTTGGGCTGCCCCATGGCCCAAACTCCTGGATTTCTGAGAGCTGTGTCCTTCTGGAAGCTTCAGCAGGAGCACATCAGTGCTGCAGCTCGGGTGGCCGGGCTGCTCCCTCCCCCGGCGCTGAGGGAGATCCAGGGAGGTGTTGAGGATGGAGGTGACTCCTTCTCAGAGCCTCTGCATTTAAAAATGGCTTTCTATAAATAGGATTGCTGGCTCACTCTTAAGTCTTACTCCCAGCCTTCTGAGTAAAAATAGCTTAAATAGGGATGCTGGGAAGACTTGCTAATCTGTCAGCCTGTCTGTCCCTCCACTGGCCTCTCTTTCCTCCCTCAAAACAGATCAGTTGTTGCCCACTCACTACCACACACTACCTTTTCTTTTTCTGATAAGCAGCCCAATGCTCTGATGGGGGAAAAAAAAAGTACTTATGAGGTAATAAGAATTTTTTTGTGAATGGCAGTATCCAAAGACAAGCAAGCTCCCAGTGCCAAGAAGTGCCTGAGGAACCAGTGGCTTGTTCTTGAGGATGTTCTCTTCATTGCTCTAAAATATTAAGCTATTAAAGGATTTTATTATTAAATACCTTCCATTTTGTATTATTTTATTTTCAAAAGCACCAATTGTTCGATGAAATGTTTTTAAGGGGGAAGGAGGTGAAGACTGGGAAGATAAAGCTTCTTTTGACGAATTACAATTTCAGATCTGAATTTCATTGATTTCATAACAGTTTAAATGAAAAGAAAGTGATGATTAAATAAGATTATGAAATAACTCAAAATATATTGTGAAACAAGTAATTTAACTGCAGACACCTACACAAACACCTTGAAATAATTAAGTATTCTGATATATGTTGCAGACCTATGTTGCTTAAATGGATTTTTGTAGTATATTTCAAATTTCAATGACTCAAAAGAAATAACACATTAAAAAGGTCAAAAAATAAACTTTAGAATAAAAGATGATTATAATGTTTTACTTCCATCTTCAATTTTTAAAGTAGAAGATGGAATTAATCCTTCCTACTGCAAATCTGAAAGACTCCAAGACCAAGAGATTGATAAATGGCATGTGCCAAATAAAATCAAAGGCTAAATGAGTGGTATGTTCAAAGAGCTCTTGATCCTACACACAACTTTTTAATCAGAGTAAACTTTGTGGAGGCAGCAAAAAAGTCCATATATTTTGCTCCTCAGTCCATTGCCCTGATCTCCCACCCCCAGAATGATGGTTCATTTTGTTGTTTTCTGCTTTTTTTTGTCACTCCAATTGTTTATTAAATAGGTACAGGAGATTATTTCCCCACCCCAAACAATCCCCTCACCTAAGAGGGCAGCATATTTGTTAAGACTCTTATTCAGGCAAAGACACAAAAAGTGAGGCCCAGCCTGAGCCCAGCTCAGAGACTTGCACAACTCATGAGCTGGAGGAACTTTCTGGATGAGCTAATCACCAAAACCCAAGAGATTTTTCCCAAATAATCCATATTAGCAATATGTTATGTGACAAAAATTTACTCAAGAACAAACAAAATTAAAATCAACTTCTAAGCTTTTCCAGATGCAGCAGCACTGACAAAATTCCACTGAAATACATCCCAAATTCTGTTTTTATTTCAGGGCTCCTCGCTTCAAGAGAGCCCTGGAGGGGCTGGAGCTTGTCCAGGGCAGGGAACGGAGCTGGGAAGGGGCTGAGCCTGGAGAAAAGGAGGCTCAGGGGGGACCTTCTCACTCTCTAAAACTCCATGAGAGGAGCGTGGAGCCAGGTGTGGGTCGGGATCTTTTCACCATGGAACAAGGGATGGGAATGAGAGGAAATGGCCTCAAGTTGCACCAGGTAGGTTTAACTGGATATTTTCGAGGAAACACTTCTCCATGGGAAAGGTTTTCCAGCCTTGGAACAGTCACCCTCCCTGGAGGTGACCTGCAGATGTGGCACTTGGGGACAGGGCTTGGTGCTGGACTTGGCAGTGCTGAGGGAACAGTCGGGCCCAAAGGTCTTTTCCAACCTAAACAATTCTGTGCTTGTATGAAATCACAGTGAGGAGCTGTGAGCTGCAGTAAAGCCCTAATTAAGATGGTTTGGAGGTTTGTTTTTACAACTTGCAGGAAACAACTCCTCTTTGAACCACTCCCAAAATCACCTTCACTGCCACGCACATCTGCTGCCCAGCGCTATGGGAAGAAGACACAGCATCCACCAGTTTTTAGGGACCAGTTTTTAGAGACCCTTGATAGAAAAACACGGGCAAAATGCCTCTTTGAGCTCTCTCTGCGTGCTCCCACAGCTTAGGAAGACACAGATTCTGTGGTTTGCTGCCCACTAGTGTCCTGAGGCTCCAGCTCCAGCACAGCCTCTGCCCACGCCACGGGAGGAAATCCTGCGGAGAGCCCCAGCACTGGGGCAGCAGCACACCCCTGACACTGGAGGAGCACACCTTTTAAACAGACACAGGTATCCCCATGTCCTCTGACTGCCCAGCAATAACAGTTTTTCTCCCCTTGGCATTTGGTGATTAATTAATAGCTATTCATAGCTCGGGTAACACTGGATTAAAACCACCCTGGGCTGTGCTGTGCCATCCACACTCAAGCACCAAGCTGAATGCTTCCTGCACATCCATCCAACTTCCCGAGGTGAGGCTCTGCTTACACAATTCCACACAAGCTATGCAGGTATCTCAGTATGTTTCTACAAAGAGAGCAGCTTGCTCTTTTGCTCGGGTGTTGCATTCCCAGCACTGAGAATCAGCATTTTCCTGGGGGAGGCTCAGCACCACCCTTGCTCTGGCTCCTCTCCTCCAGCCTCACCCCTGCTCTCAGTTCAGTGTGATCCTTCTCCACCCTCCAAAATGCTGCTAAAAACCCATATTGATAGATGTACAGCAGGGAGAGGATTCGAACAGGAAATCATTTCAATGGAAATGTATTTTTAGTGTCATCTGTGCTGTATTGGTGCCTCCCGATGCTCGATTGATTTCAGCAGAGCATCTGTGGGCAACGGGCATGGAAGAAATGCAGCCAGAGAGAAGCCTGGAAATGGGTTCAGCATATCCACAGACACTGAAAGATCCTCGTTTCTGAAAGCAGCACCTGAGCTAGCTTGATCACAGCCATCACCAAAAAGAGGCAGGATTTTGAGGGAGGCCCTTCTCCCCTCAGAGCCTCCCCTGCCTTCTCTCACTGTAATTAGCAAAATGCCCCATTACTAATTACGGCCAGCAGACTTCTGCTGCTCATCTGAAACGCTCACTTCTGGAATAC
Source organism: Dicaeum eximium (assembly GCA_013396995.1). Taxonomy (NCBI): domain Eukaryota; kingdom Metazoa; phylum Chordata; class Aves; order Passeriformes; family Dicaeidae; genus Dicaeum; species Dicaeum eximium. Next base: position 13,569 of record VWZP01001475.1, on the reverse strand, counting down.
TCAGGCAGAGTAACAGGGAAGGTGGTGCAGGTAGAGTAACCCTGACAGGCAACTCAAAAGCCTTGCTCAGGATTAGAACTGCATGACTCAGGCTTTCAAGGTAGTGAATTCAGCTGCAGAGCTCCCACTGATGTCTACATCATCCCACACACTTTCCAGGGCTGCAATGCATTTATGGTTAATAGTTACCTGTATTCCTAAAGAACTCACAGCAACGAGAGTTTAAAACCCTCACGAAATACATAAACTTTAACCAGGTATTTGGGGAGGTTTTTGTTTCAGGCTTCAGAAATCCTAATTGGATGGAAGAGCGTGTCAGTACTTTATTGTCCCCAGAAGGAAGCTATTTCACAAACATAAAGCCTTCCCAGTGACACTGCTCATATCTAATTTGACAAAATGTATTTGTGCTGAGTGACTGTAGGGAGATACGGGGGCCAACCTTGTTATTGTTATTCAGATGGTTTCCATTATCTCCAACAGAAATTAAGCCCAAGACTACAACTGCAGAGTTAAACCTATGGGTTTATTTTTAATCTATTTCTCCCCTCAGGAAAAAAAAAAAATCAAAACGAACACGAACAATCTTACATATTTTGAAGTTAAAATCAGAATGAGATGTAACACAATGGAAAACCACTTATACCTGTGCTGGTGTTTTAAGCAAACATGGAGTGGTTCCATAAGGGGTTAGAAAAGGCAATGGCAGAAGCCAAGCAGAAATCTGTCCCCCCCTCCCACCAGATGCACTCATAAAAGAGCCCTGCCTGTCACACAATGGAGTTCAGATGGAGTTATAGATAGAATAATGAAAATAAATGTGTACGTGACATATCTATTTATATATGCAGTCATTTCCTTCAAAGAGATACATATCTGATATGACACTGCATTAAAATCTGAAGTCCTTTAAAAAATATTATTCTCCGACTCTTGACTCTGACAAAATGGCCCTAATAAGTCCTAATAAGTGTTACCAACTAATAAAACCATCTTATCCAGGCTTAACATGAAGGTGGGTGCCATTTTCTTCAAAGATTTCCCTTAAAAATCTGCATTTTGACATCAAGTATGATGCCAAAACCAAACAGACTCTTTAAGTTGCAAAGTATTGTTGAACCACCCACCACATGTTTTCACAATGCCTTCATCTTGGAATATTACCATACACAAAAACATTTAATTTTAGTCCCCCTGGAGTCACAAACGTACAGATGTTGCCGTGTGGCAGCACAGAATCCATGCAGGTGCATCTATCATGTACACTTCACTCTTTGGGAGACAAATTCAGGTTTGACTGTGGTCCAAAAATACATGGAAACTGAAAGTGAAATTACGGCTTACTTCAGGGATCAAGGAATAAATGGAAGCGATTTTCACGGTACTTCGACCTCATAAAGCAAAAATTATTCTGTTCTTCAAAAAACCCTTGCAAGGAGGACTAACTAGGGTAGAACATAGAATTTATAGCATCAGTACAGTTGAAAAAAATATCTGCCTTTTTTTTTTGCTTTTTAAATATGATTTCCGGAGAGAAACAGGGTTCATTTCTATGCAAATCTAGTTTTTAATGAATAGCACTGGTCAGAGCGCACTTCCAGGCTGATTCTTTCTGTCCTATTAACAGCAAATCTCTCCCTCCAAGGTATTTGGCTGGAGAGGACAGAGAGAAAGGCACAGTGCTGCTGCCTGTCAAAAATAAACAAACAAATAGATAATTTCTTAATGTTAAAACTTGTTGCCGTTTCCTTACTATCAAAAGAAATGCAAAAAATTTCCAAGTTTACACTTTGGGGATTTCAATCCTTTCTTATTCTGAAGCACGCAGAAGACAAAAATGTTTTTAAGGTCGCTCTAAATCCACACATTTAAGATTCACCTCCTGATTTCTGCCCTCCCCAGTGCTTCACACTGGACCAGCCATGCCTGTCAATGCATTTTCTCATCCAGTGTCTACTTAAGAAGATGTGAAGGCACCCTCATCCAGCATTCATCTCTCACCCTCTGCCAGAGGTTCAATTATTTCCATCCTTCAGGAATCCTCACACTTTGCCCTGTGCTCCTCTCTCATTCATTCCACACAAGAAACCTTTTCCCTGTTCTACCTGCTTTGCCTATTTCGAGAATTGTGTGTTTAATCTGATTTATCTGGTAGGGTGAAAAGCATTAGAGGCAATGTTACGTTCTCGGATCGGAGGAGGCAGTGCAATAGAATAGCTGGCACCCCAGAATCATTTGTTTTCTGTCCTTAAAACTGCAATGCTAAACGTGCATTTCTAATAAAACTTAAGCGATTTAAGCATATTTTTACACATGCCATGGTTTTCAATCGCAATATATCTAAATGTTCCAAAATACCCCAACCCACTATTAAAAACGCACAGAAACTGCAATAAATGTTTGGCAGTCAAAGAGTTGGCAGAAGGGAAAAAAAATTAAATAATAACAGGTTTACCCTTATTTTACCCCAGTCTAATTTCCCCTTCCTAACTTTATAATTGACTAAAAGTCTTCAACCTTTCCAGATGATGTAATGCATATCCGTGCATATTTTTACATAAATGAGTGAGGAAAAAAAAATTTTCAGAGCAGGTACCTCCACGGAGAAATTATAAAAGTGAAATAAATTTAAAATACTACTTCTTAAATATATGTAAAACCGTAAGGTGAAAGCAGAGGGCGAATAAAAAAAGATGCGAAAGGAAGCAACATCTCAATGCGACCGCTTAGGATGAAAGCCCTTCAAACCATCCCCGTGTGCTCTGACGGATTTCTACGGCACTTGGCAAAAATTCTGTACTTTTCCAGATGAGAAAGAAAGAAAAAGCGCCTCTCTGCCTCCTCGCCTCTGCGAGCACCGTCTCATTGCGAGCGAGGCAGGCACGGAGGTTCCGCGCTGTCACTTTGCGAGGTGAGCGACTTTAAGCGATCACGGCGCTCTCGCTCCTCGCCCTTCTCGCCGCGGCTCCCGCAGCCGGCGCCGCGCTCCCGGCACAAAAGCCACCACCGCGACCCGCTCCCGGCCGGCACAAGGGGAAGGATGGGGACAAGGGAAGGGACGCCCGCGGCGGGGCTCACCATGCGAGATGCTGTGGAGCAAGGCGACNGGGGCGGGGGGCGGGTGCGCGGCGGGGCCCAGGTGTGTCCTTGGCTCGGGGAGGCGCCCGCAGGGCGGCGGGGGCAGGGCCACAGGTGACAAAATCCTCCGCCGCGGCCACACCAGCATCCCCGGCAGCAGCGGCGGCCGGCCCCGAGCCGCGGCGAGCCGGCTCCTCGCACGCCTCCTCCTTCTCCTCTTCTTCCTCCTCTTCCTCCCGCTGCTGCTCCTCACGCCGCTCCCCTCGGCCCGGCGGCAGGCGGGCGGGCAGGCGGGCACATCTTCCTCCCTCCTTCCTTCCCTGCCTGCTTCTCTGCCCGCTCCGCTCCCCTCCCGGGCTCGCTCGGAGCGCACCGAGCCCGGCTCAGCTCCTGCCTCCCGGCGCGGCGCAGGGACCAGCGCTAACCCCAGCCCTCCGCAGTCTTAAAGCACCACCAGGTCCGCACAGTGGAAAAACCCAAGACCAATAGAAGAAGGCAGCAGAATTTCCAGCCTCTCAATAGTTGGCTGAACTGCGGCCGTTTGGCATCAGCTGAGTTGTATATGACTAATGTGTTGACAAGTCGTGTGGGGGGACTGGAGGAGGGGGCCCTTCTGGAAGGTCACAGCCCGGACAGGCGAGTGCATCAAATAATTGACTGGGGTTCTGTGCACTGAAGGAAAATACACACACACACACACATCTTGCAGTGCTTACACAGGTCCAGATACTATTTGGCTTTTCATCTGTGTCTCTTTCTGTGGTGAGACGTTTTTTCCTCCTGTAGTGAAAGAGTAAATTACAGTCTCTCTAACTAAAAGCAATTTCTGCGCCCATTCTTTCTTCACATCTGTGATGTGAAGGTTGGTCTAAAAAGGACAAAAAAAGAGAGAAAAGGCGGAAAAACATTAAATGAAGACAGCTAAAAAAAAATCAATATTGTGAAATACATAACGGCATTAGGGCAACTCTGGATTTAAGCTGTAAGATGAAAAGCAAACACAACAAAGCAATAAGGAATCTCAGCCTGCAGAATCCCCAGTTGATTCACATTTGGGGGACAATATTTTTTTAAGAAAATGCTTTATATCACCAGACATTGCCTGCTGCCAACACCTTGCCTTGTGCACTGCAATGAAATCCAAGAAAGGACGTCCCCCAGAAAGGCATTGGGATGGACATCTGCAGGGAGCTCAGCAGCAGCAGCAGAACTGGGCAGGGCAGGAGATGTGTCTGGAGATGTTTCTGCAGCCACAGAGGACAGATCAGAACACATCCCTGAGTGTAGGAGGCCCTTCTCTCTAATTCTTGAGAAAACCAAACCGAGGGACAGTGAAAGCCATCAGGAGAGAGCTCAGCTCCCTGCATCCCATTCGGGCTGGGCTATCAGCCAGGAGAGACTGAAGCCTTGAAGGGAATGCAGGAGGGGTGAGACCAATATTGGGCAGGGAGTTATGCCTGCATTTAAGAAAAAAAGATGTGGGCAACCAGGGAAGCTCTTCAGGGGAAAATAGAATCTGATGCTGTTAAACGAAAATTAATGAGAGAAGTGCAAATGTCTTGGAGAAGAATAAAAAAAAAAAAAAAAAAAAAAAAAAAAAAAAAAAAAAAAAAAAAAAGAAAAAGAGAGAAATTTGGTTTTATTGGGAGTGAAGTTCTGTTAAAAATAACAAAACTTTAATCTGTTTAGAAGAGAGCTGGTGAATAGCAGAAATGTTTAAGTATAGATTTGAGAGCATTTGGGAGAAGTTCATGACAGATTTGCTCAGGCAGCTCTTTCAGAACTGCTTTGTTTCCTCTTCTGAAGCCCAAAACATGTTTGGGGCTTAAGAGACACAATGTTCTAGACATTATACAGTGACAGAATAAATAAACCTCCTTCTTATACCTTTCTACCTCCTTTACTCATCTACATAACTCTGGCAGCCCTTGGCAAATTTCAGCTTCCTGTAGAGCTGTCTCAAACCAGTTTCTGTGCATTTCAGTTCATTTAAAACACAGCAGCTGCAAAGTGAAAGAGTAAATCTTTAATTTGTTCTTCAGTGGCACCAAAAGGCAAAGGGACCAGCTTCCAGAGGGTATTTAACATTTTTTTAGCAGAACCTAACCAACTAGGCAGCATAATCCTTGTCCTGAGCTGGGTTTAAGGAGGGGAGGAGGAAGGCAGGATGCAATTTTGCATGAGAGCAGGGTTCACTGGTCCTGCTGCTCAGTGAATGACGTGACTGAAACCTAAATTCAACAATCTGTCAAAGTGGAGAAAGAAGACTGTATGATAACTTCCATGCAAAGTACATGACATCAGCCAGGATGCTACTTTTCAAGTCTGGAAAATCAAGCATGATCAGGCTTCAGCTGCAATCAAGGCTACTCAAGGTCATGAAGGAGAATCCCCATTTATGTTTCTTTGCTGTTGTTTGTTTGATAAAAATAGAATGTCTTAGATTAAGTGGCTGGAACTTACTTCTTCCTAAAACAAATTCAACAATTTTCCAGCAAAGTATCTCAAAAAAAAAAAAGCTTTTGAAGTTATCTATTTAGTTGTAAGGATCAAAAATCTTAAAATAGTCTCAAATTCTTAATCTGGGTTTAGGTTATTTACTGGTTGACTCTATAGGGTTGACCATCCTTGATTTCTGCAGGTACCACACAGCTTGGTGAGGAAGAGCCCTTGAAGTTAACAGAGATATAGCAACAATTCAAATCAGCTGATGATCACCCTGAATGCATCTCAGGCAACTTTTCAGGTGACCCTGTACTGCAGAAGGCACAAGGAGAAGATTTTATATCAGGACCTCACTGAAACCTTAAAGCGTTTGAGCCATCTGGCTCCAATGGGATACCCAGAACACCAAACATTTTCTGGGCATGCACATTCCAGTTCTCCCCTGAGCCACCAGCATGAAGACCATGCAGAAACATCACCAGCAGGATCAGTCTGACCACATCCCACCCAGACTTCAGCTTGCAGTTGAAATATCTCGACTGAAAACCACGGGAAGGGTTAAATGGTGAGGTCTGCACACCAATTTTGCAATGCACCTGCATCATATTCTCACCTTAAGTGAGCAAACACACCAGGAATGACCACAGCAGACCAACACACTCGTGGAAAGCCTTTGTGAAAATGAAGTGAGTTGCAAATTAAGGCTCCAAGTGGTTGAATGTTTTCACATCCCCACACTGGAAGATGATGTACCTGGTGGATGGCTCCTATAACCAGCCTTGAAGGGAAATTCTTTCTTCAAAGAAAAAGATGAAATGGTCTGTCTGCAATAAGTCTTCACTGACTGGGACTTTAAAGAAAACCCAAAAGGATCTTCCAAGGAGCAGCAGCTCCTTGTAATGGGTAATTGGTTCTATTCAGATCGTGGCTGGTTTCATAGGCTTTGGGCTTTAGGGAACTCAGTCAAATATCTGCCATTGAAGCATTCAGCTACTCAAACAGAGCCCCTCATTGTCATTCAGAATGCAAAAAACTCATTTGCAATTTCAGCTTTGAAAGTGGTTTTAAAAGCACCTGAAGGAAGAAAGAATAGGAGGGAAGCAGAGAGGAAGTGAAGGGAAAGCGTGGTGAGAGGGGAAGTTCTCAAAAGTCAGAAGACCTGGGAAAAGACACAATAAAAATTGAACATGCCTGAAATCAGAATCTAAGTGAATGATCAGCCCAGTTTCTGGGAGAGATGACACCTTGGCTCAGTCATTCCTCAGTTTCTACATCATTCTGTCCCTCCTTTTTACTGATCTCTTTGCCTGACTGGAGTTTTTTTGTCTATTTTCTTGCAGCGTAGCAATTTGAAAGGAAAATATGAGTTATTATCTTTGCAGACTAGGTTAAGATTAGCACAGAGGGCCATAACTAAGAAAACTCACTTAGTTCTACACTCAGTCATGATTTTAATTTTAATAAGATTTAGAAATTTTTCAGTTCTGCTGAGAAAGGAATTGTAGTCCCAGTCAGTTTAAAAACAAAAGCATAGAAAGCAGCATACCTCCCCAAGATAATAACAATAAAGAAACAAAACCTGGAATCACTCAAGAAGCATTTTTAAATTATTTTTTAATGAAAATATGCAAAGAATTTGTGAATATTTGGCTGAAATATAGTCCAAAGCATTCAAATCTCGATCTTCTGAAACAAACTGGGAAATACTCTCCATCTTCTCTCTGATTCATATCTGTTTTAAAGACTACAAGTTTGAACCACTCTTCCCCAGATTTTCAGGTAAACTAAAGCTTTGTCACTGCACCCATAATAAAGGGAGATAAACTCAAAGAGGGATAAAGGGACCAGGGGTTAAGAAGGGAAGAGGAGCAGAAGTGGGAAAGCTTTTTAGTAGCTTCCATCACTCTGGAAACAGGAGAATCAAAAGCCTTGTGAGAACAGGTTTTCCTCAGAAGACTTCATGCCCGATTTGGTACTGGAAAAATTCAGATAAATGTTGAATGCTTGTCAAAACCAATCGCTAAACCTTCTAATATTCACTGGCTACCAAGCTTAATGCTCATATCTGTAAGCTCACAGTCAGCCATTTTTTATCAGGGCAAGCTGCAGAAATTAAATATTTTCCATGAGACACTTAAGAAGGGAAAAGGAATTTCTGGTTCTGTAAGTACCATGAAGAAGATACTGGTTGAAAATCTCTGTTTGTTACCGGGCATCTGGGAATGCTCGAGATGGAGAAACAAAATCTTAATCATCTGCATGCACCTACTTGTGAAAGCATCTGTGCTGCTGATACGTATCTATTCCACCCCAAAAATGCAAGGAGATAACTACAATTTGCTTGGTTTGAAGCCATTGACTGCTCCAAGCTGATAACGTGCAGGAATATTGTTATCTGGCAAAAAAATGTGCTCTCTCGCATGACCTGTTCTTACAGCACACACACAATTAGCCATTCAGTCTTGATATGCTCATGAATTAAAGCAGCAGCTTTCAAAACACTCTGGATGGCTTAATACATGCTGAGCTTTAAAGCATAAAATGGGGATTTTTTATTTTTTTTTTTACCCTGCCTGAAGTTACTCTTTTCTCGTGCAGCTTGTTCCTGGGGTTCCAGCAGCATCTGGAAGATGTGAACAAGCCAGCTTTCCCCATCAGGTGGTTCTGTGAGCACAGCAGCAGTGGGAAAAGGAATTTCCTCTGGATATTTGGTCAGAAGACTGAAGACCTAAGTCAGATGTCTTTGANAAAAAAAAAATCTTATGTGTTAGGTACAGGTTCAGAAAATCTCCTGGGTGAGAAATAGTTGCCAGGAAGGTATTGCCTAAATTTAACAGGATATGGCTCTTGTAGTTTTTTTCTTCACCAAACTGCCTTAATTTTGTAGGTAATATTTGTTTTACAGGGGTACTGAAGAGGTGTAACTGGTTATTGTTGAAAAAGTATTTTCTCTGACCTGAACAGAAGTTTCTACAGATTAATGTCTTTATGAAAAGCTTTATATGGAGAGGAGACAAGTATATATATATATATTTTTTTTTTTTTAGTTTTCACATCTTCATATAGACAAGTTTGTCAGTTTGTTCCTAACATATGAAATAGGGTAGGGGAGGAGGGTGGCATGTAAAATAGGTAGATAAGAAAGGTGAGAACACAGCACACAACCCTTTAGCCAGGANTATCTATTCCACCCCAAAAATGCAAGGGGATAACTACAATTTGCTTGGTTTGAAGCCATTGACTGCTCCAAGCTGATAACGTGCAGGAATATTGTTATCTGGCAAAAAAATGTGCTCTCTCGCATGACCTGTTCTTACAGCACACACACAATTAGCCATTCAGTCTTGATATGCTCATGAATTAAAGCAGCAGCTTTCAAAACACTCTGGATGGCTTAATACATGCTGAGCTTTAAAGCATAAAATGGGGATTTTTTATTTTTTTTTTTACCCTGCCTGAAGTTACTCTTTTCTCGTGCAGCTCGTTCCTGGGGTTCCAGCAGCATCTGGAAGATGTGAACAAGCCAGCTTTCCCCATCAGGTGGTTCTGTGAGCACAGCAGCAGTGGGAAAAGGAATTTCCTCTGGATATTTGGTCAGAAGACTGAAGACCTAAGTCAGATGTCTTTGAACTTTTCCAATTTTTTCAACAGCTTGGGATGGGATTAGCCTCTCTCCTCTGCTCAGGTGAGTGTTTAGACTTTTATATGCATATCAAAGCAATTAATTAGTTATATTCTACTTAAACTTGGCAAGCAAATGGATTGAGACTGGACAGCAGGTTCAAAAATTATTAGAGAGAAGGAGGAGAGCAGCTGACAAAGATGTTTCTTAGAAATCCATGCTAGAGTAAGGCATGGAAAAATCCAGTCTGTGGGAAGGATTTTAAAGCCTGTGTATGATTCATGTTTTCTTCAGAGAATACCAGATTTTTCTATTTCGAGCAACATCACCAAAACATAGGGTAGCAATTATTTTTTGATGCTGTAGACTTCTCTTTGCATTGCACCTTGCAAACAAACAGAGAAGGTAAGATTCTCACTGCTTAAAGGACTGTCAGCAAGAAGAAAAATATTTCCTTTCAGAGGGGAGAAGCCANCCAGGGTGAAAATGTGGGCTTGGAGAAGGGCACAGAGGCTTCTCCTGGTGCTAATTGGTTTTCACAAGAGGCAGTAGCATAACATGACACCCCAAGCATTATGGCACTGGAGATATGCATTGAAAGCCTCCAAATAAAGGTGAACTGAACCCCTTTGTGTGTCTGATGTGTGTGCAAAGACAAGACATTAAAGGCATCAAAGAATTGTAGAGCCAAGACAGGATGGAATGAATTACAGACACTGAAATCAGGGACAGCTGTGCCACACTGTACATATCATAACCTTGCAGCATGAAAGGGATGAGTCAAGAGGACTATTCCATTTCTAAATCTGATTTTCCATTATTTGGGTTAGGGGTCAGAGTGTTTTAGCAATAGATCTAGAACTTGTCTGCCTTTGGATGCAGGCATGTCTATACACACACAGTGGCTTCTCACTGAAAAGAAGTGGAAGGAAAAGAGGAAATTTGAAGGAACATCACAATTCCAACAAGGCTTTAAAAACAAAAATTTAACGATGGCTTCAAAGCTCTGCAGACCTCTCTTTAACAATTGTTACAGTGCAATGCATTAAGGACTGTAATTATGTGGGAAGAAGGTTATCCCTGGTCCTGAGCCAAACACTGATTTCTTTTACCTGCTCTGGATGCCAGTGGCTCACAAGGAGTAGCAACCACACAAACAAAACAAGAACTGAACTGCTGGGAGCCAATGCCCCCCTGGCCAGAGTCAATACAAGGAAGGCACCAGGAAGAGCAGAGCTCTCCACATTTTCATCTTTCTGACTCCCACCTGTTTCCAGGCACTGAGGAAGAGATGATATCTGTGCCTGCAGACTGCTGGGAGCACGTGTGAGCAGGGCTGTCCCCAAGCCTGGTGCAAAGGAGGGGCTGCACGGGAGCAGGAGCACACAGAGCAGCGGTGGAGCAGGGATGCAGGGTTGCCAAGCAACAACCTACCACGGGAGGGGGGAGTTAAAATGGGATATAAACTCTGTTTGGTCATGCAGGGCCACAGCAGCCCTCCCATCTGCTTTTCCCCCACTTCCATTGAGTTGTGGGTCTGGATTCCACGAGAGGGTTTGGCCACAAGTGCGTCCTGCACCACGAGCTCCAGTCGGCTCCTCCAGGAGGTTGCAGCAGGGAGAACCCAAGGAAATATTTCCTTTGCCAACTTGTTGTCATGGATAATGCAGCAGGAGCAGGAGCAGGCTGCTGTAGGCTCTCCACACAGCCTGCCCCAAGACCCAGGAACACAGAGTGAATCCAGACCTGCCCTGTTCACACATCTGTGTCAGGGATGCTCCATCCTCTTCCTCAGACAAACAGCATAGGGGAGGTTTTTTCCTTCATATCATTCTGTGCAACAAGTGGAGCCTCTGTTTTATTTCCATCTAAAGTTCTTGTCCCTGTTCTGTGAGAACATAAACATTTGAGGGCTGGGAATCAGAGGAGATCTTCAAAATGGTTTTAGGCAAGAGCCTAAAAGCTTTCAACCTTCACCTGTTCTGGTGAGGAGGGACCAGTTTGAGAGGGGAGGGAACAAACAAGAATAAAAACTCCTGACAGCTCAAGCCCCAGACTTTTCTGAGGGCTGACCCCAAGCCTTTCTCTGCAAGGGCAATCTCCCACCAGCCCAGCTCCCCATGGCCTCCACACCACAGCTTTCACCACACCCAGCTGCTCCCTGTGCTGCTCTGCCTCCTCCCTGGTGTAACTCAAGGTTTTCTGTTGAATTACAAAAATTGTCTGTGATCCTCCCTCTTCTGTTAGCCCTTTCTTGCCTGCCCACACTTTGTAGCCATTAGCACCAACAAACTGTTCTTATACACCATTGCACAAAAAATTTTGACTTCATATTGCATTTTCTATAACTTGTCATTATTCACGGACAAAAGAAAGAAATTATTGTGAAGGAAACAGCATTTGCATTTACTTTTAAGTACAGAACACAGGTTTTACCAATGGAAATAGTTCATGGATAAAATGGATACATTCTCTGTGTGTTTGAAGTCATTAAGTCATGCAGGGAAACACGAGAGGTTATAAAACAGACACTCGTCTCTCTTCCATCCACCTAGTTTAGTCTCCTTTAATAGACAAAATAGAGGAGAAAACACATTTAAGAGATGATCCCTCCCACCTTAAAGTGATTGGCCAAGGTAGAACAGGAATCACACCTTGGAAGTTCCCATTCCTCTCTCTCCAAGGATTGTGTGGAGAGGCTGCAGTGAATTGCACCATAAACACTTCAAATTAAGCGAGATGAGCAATGTCCAAAGCAGCCAACTGTTGCTGAGGTTTTAAACAGCAGCAAGCCCACAGGCAGGATTTGAAGGCAGCTAATGGAGATCTTGTTTTTTGGGGAGGAAATTTTCCTACGAGAGCAGAAAAGCCCTTGGCTGTAAGTCTGGCAAACAAGTGGAATTTCATATGCTGGCTGGAGATGGAAAATAACTCCAAGTGCTTTGTGGGAGAAGTTTGGTAAGGATGTGTTATGGAAGATTTCAGCAGCAGAGGAGAACTTTGTGGTAGAGGAACAATGGGATATCCTGCCCTGTGAAGGGTTTCAGATTAAAATGAAAGCCTGGCTAAACGTGAGTGACAGCAATATATTGAACTGGTATTAAAGGAGAAAAATCAAAATTGTCATGTCATCAGCTGTTGACAACACATCTGGAGTGCTGTGTACCATTTCTGATCTCCTCAGACCAAGAAAAACTCAGACACACTGAAGTGAGTCCAGTGAAGGACCACAAAAATGGTTAAAGAATTGGAGAATCTCATCCATGAGGAGAGGCTGAGAAAGCTGTGACTATTTAGACTGGAGAAGGCTCAAGAGGATCTCATTACTGAGTAAAAATAGTGGATGGGATGGTGTAAAAAAGCTGTAGCCTGACTATTCTTGATGGTATTCAGTGAATAGAAAAAATGCAAAAGACACAAACAGAAACCAAGCAGATCCATGTAAAAATATGATTTTATATATAAGTAAATAATGCATTTACTCTTTCAGTGAGGGCAAAAACTACTGGCAGAGGTATCCTACAGAGTGCCCATCCTTGGAGTTATTCAAAATTTGACAGAAAATGTGTCCTGAGCCACCTGCTGTTGCAGTTGACCCTGCTTTGGGCAGCAGGGCTGGTCTAGACCTGCCAAGGTCAGCCTCATGGATCTGTAGTAAAACACCAATTTCATTCTCCATGGAGGAGCTGACCTGGTCCAACACAGACTGGTGCTGTGGTACTTCTTGTTCATTTCCTTGGGGACTAATTTTTGGGTTTGTCTAATGTCCTGGTTTTTCACCCCAGGACAGCTGAGTTTTTTCTTTTTTTTTTTTAAGTATCTTCACCTGTCAAAAGGTGTCTCTTAACCACCAACATGTATTTTTAGGTAATGGTGGCTCATTTACAAAGCCTCCATTTACTAACAGTTGCCACAGTTGGGTTTTCTCCGAGCTGAAGCACTCATAAAGTTTATTGAGTAAACAGTGTTAACATCATATGTGTAAGAGAACACAATGTGCAAATAAAAAGAGCTTTCCTGCCTTCCCTGTAAAGAACAGCAGTTTGGTGGAGAGGGAAGCAGGTTGAAAATGCATTTCCTCCACTATTTTGGACAGTTGTCCCAAAACCCCAAACAAACCTCCCCTGTGGCTCCCCACCCCTGAGCACACAGAGGTGGGAGGACTTTGGCATGTGGCACCTGGCACAGAGTGGCAAATGTTTGCCCCCAGAGCCACCAGGGATGCACGTTCCATCCATCCTGTTTGTTGGGATCCAGGGCACAGAGAATGGCTGTCTGCTTATTTTAGGAAACTCTGACTTTTAGCAGAACACTGCTTTTCACTTTCGCCTTTGCAGAAAGTTGCCAGGGCTTTAGGATGAGTTGGATCGTACAGGTGGTATGTAATAGTGGTGGTTTATTACAGGGTGAAGAATTTGGGGTTT
>VWZP01001473.1:10638-25822 GCA_013396995.1 Dicaeum eximium | reverse complement strand
GGCACAGGCTGCTCTGGGGGCACAGGGTGGGGGGCAGCAGGGCCTCCTGTGGTCCAGGATGTCTGGGGCAGCCATGGAAAAACCCTGTCTGCCTCCTGAGCTGGGACATTGCCCTGCTGTTTCCCGTCAAATGCCAGATTGGGTTGGGTTGGAGCCTTAAAGCTCATCTCATCCCACACCCTGCCATGAGCATGGACACCTTCCACTGTCCCAGTCTGATCCAAACCCTGTCCAGCTTGGACACTTGCAGGGATCCCACCCCCTGCCATGAGCATGGACACCTTCCACCATCCCAGTTTGATCCAAACCCTGTTGGACACTTGCAGGGATCCACAGCTGCTCTGAGCAGCCTCTTGTCCCCTTCTGTCCCTGCAGCTACGATGGGACCTCTGACCTGGCCACGGTGGAGTCCTACGACCCTGTGAGCAATGCCTGGCAGCCCGAGGTGTCCATGGGCACCAGGAGGAGCTGCCTGGGTGTGGCAGCCCTCCATGGGCTGCTCTACGCTGCTGGGGGGTACGACGGGGCCTCGTGCCTCAACAGGTAGGGACTGCCTTGCTCCAGCCCTCCCTGCTCCTGCATGCACTGTCCTTGGAGCTGGAGGAGATGTTTTGCAACTCAGCTCCCTCTTCCAGTGGGGAAAAACCCCACTTTGTAGCCCTCTGCCCCAACAGACCCCATTCTGTGTCAGTTCCTCCCTCCTTTCCCCTTCTACCCCCAGCTCTTGGGAGCTGCCCCGTGCCCCAGAGCTCTGAGCTGGGCTTTCCCAGTGTCCCACCTTGTGTCCCCTCCTGCTGCAGTGCGGAGAGGTACGACCCCCTGACGGGCACCTGGACCTCCATCGCCGCCATGAGCACCCGGAGGCGCTACGTCCGCGTGGCCACGCTAGGTGGGTGCTGCCAGGGGGCTGCTGGGGCTCCTTTTGCTGCTCTGCCCCAGCTCCTGCCCCCTCTGCCCCGTCCTGGTGTGCTCTCTGCCCTTCCCAGCCTCCCTAAGAGCTGGGGTTGTCAGACTCTGCAGGTGGGACCCACAAACTGTTCCCTTCTGGTTGGGAGCACGGGGCTGCCCGTGGGTGATCCCCTGCCCCTGGAAAAGAAGGACAGCCTGGTTAATCCTTCACTGTGCAAGCAGGACGGTCCTTTTAGTGATGATCCCAGCCCCACTCTCACCCCAGCAGGAGCTGGCTCTCCCTGGGGACGCTCCCCACCTGTCCCAGTGTCCCTGTGCCTGTCCCCTGCCCTGCTCTCTGCTCCCAGCTCTCGCTGCTGGCTCAGAGCTTCCCTCCCCTCCATCCCCAGCTCCTTCCCAGCCTGCCCCAGCCCATCCTGGCATTCCCCTGCTCCAGCCTCCCCCGCTAAAAACACCCCGGGGCTCGGGGGGGAGCAGTGGCAGCTCCAGTGGAGGAGCTCAGGAAGCAGCAGGAGAAGGAGGAGCTGCTCTGGGACGCTTTGCAGAGGAGCTGCCTGATGGATTTTTCACACCACTCCTGCTGGAAGGGGAGGGAACCGGGCTGGCAGAGGAGCTGCTGGGGCAGGGGAGGCTCAGCCTGCAGCTGGCTGGGCACTTGTGACATCCCTGGAACAGGGAGGTGTCCTTAGCTTGTGTCTGTGCCTCTGTCTTTGCAGAAGGCAACCTCTATGCAGTCGGGGGCTACGACAGCTCGTCGCACCTAGCCACGGTGGAGAAGTACGAGCCCCAGGTAAATGCAGGAGATTTGGGTGACTCTTCTGCCTCTCCCCTCCTCCTGGAAGGCCTTAACCCACCGTGCATGGCTGTGAGGTGGAGGGGTGCCAGCAGGGAAAGGGCATCCAGGGTGCCACCCTGAGCAAAGTGACCCAAAGCTCCTCTGTGAGAGCTCTCAGTGAGGTTTTGGCCACCAGAACACGCTCTGGCCCCACTGCCCGTGGTTCTGTGGGATCCTGTCCATGCCCTGAGCTGTTCCCAGCTCCCAGCTGAGCTCCAGAGTGGTGAGCAGGGAGTGTGGCAGGCTGGGGACACGTGTTGTGCCCTGGGGGACATCTCAGCTCCAGCAGGGTCTGTCACTGCAGAAAGATCAAAGAGAAATCCTGGAGGCTTTTCCTGAGCTGCAAAGCCCCAGCTGCACTCACACAGATTGGAAATAGATCCAGCTCAACCCCCGTGGCTGGGCTGGCATTCAGCTGGGGCACAACTGGTGGCCTGGCACGGGACCTCTGTGCCCCTGGCATGGTTCTGCCAGCTGCTCTGTGCCCTCCTGAGCCAGGCAGCACAGAACTGGCACTGACAACCCTGGGAGCTGCAGGACAGCGAGGAGAAAAGCACTGAGGTCCCCCCAAAAGGGTTCTCATGCCAGGAGCTGCGTGGCCAGGGCAGGACTGACCCCACAGACGTGTGGGAGATGCCCTGTGGGGTGGTATCGACGATGGTGGGGGGTAGAGAGACGGGGAGACCAAACAGACCCCAAAATCTGAGTCCTCTCAGAGTCCAGAATCTTATCAGAATCCGCTCAGAATCCGCTTTTATTGGGAACTCACAAGAGCTTATATACTGTTTCAGGAGACTCACAGTGTTTACTACAAAGATTGGGTAACAATCAAATACACAAACTTATGCCTATCACAACATCCCTTGGCTCACAGTGCTTAATGAAATTTCCTTTTCCCTGGAGCTGTTTTTTGAGACTTTCTTGCAATCTTGACTCAATCTCAGAGTTCCCTTTGCTTTTCCCAAGGTGTTTTGTTTATCAATTCCTTTATGCTAATAAGCTCCAAGGTGCTATCAGTCTTGTGCATGGCCTGATGGCTTTCCTGTCCCCAGGTGAACACCTGGAGCCCCATTGCCAACATGCTGAGCCGCAGGAGCAGCGCGGGCGTGGCCGTGCTCGAGGGCATGCTCTACGTGGCTGGTGGCAACGATGGCACCAGCTGCCTTAACTCTGTGGAGCGCTACAACCCCAAATCCAACACCTGGGAGAGCGTGGCCCCCATGAACATCCGCAGGTAAAGGGGCTGTGCCCCCTCTGGAGCGGGGATCTCGCCTTGCTGGGCCCTGCAGAGCACAAAACTCGGGCACATCGCGGGGTTTTGGGGTTTGGGGCTGGCTCAGGAGGGCACAGAGCATCTCCTGCTGTGCTCAGAGGGGTTGGAGGGTGTGCCAGGAGGGCACAGCAGGGATGTTCTGCAGAGGGTTTATCCTCAGCAGTTTGTGTGGCCATACAAAGCCAGGGGTTGAGCCCACGGAGATGCTGCTGGGCTCAGCAGGGTGAGAGGAATTAAGGCTTGTGAGTGTGAGGATTTTGGGCTCGGAGAGTTTGGCATTTGATGAGGTTTGGACAAGAGTGTCAGAGAGAAGGGGCAGATCTGTGTCTCCATGCTGTGCTCTGCCTGTTTGTGCCCCACAAGTTCATTCCCACGGGGTGAAAACGAATGAGATTTTAATTCTCAAACGAGTGAGATTTTCATTCTCAAACGAGTGAGATTTTCATTCTCAAACGAGTGAGATTTTCATTCTCAAATGAGATTTTGAGGGGGGAGCTGAGCACGGAGGTCTCACCCTCACCCCTGTGCTCTGCCTGTTTGTGCCCCCACAGTTCATTCCCACGGGGTGAAAATGAATGAGATTTTCATTCTCAAACGAATGAGATTTTAATTCTCAAACGAGTGAGATTTTAATTCTCAAACGAGTGAGATTTTCATTCTCAAATGAGATTTTGAGGGGGGAGCTGAGCACGGAGGTCCCACCCTCACCCCATGCTCTCTGCCCCGTCCCTCCAGGAGCACCCACGACCTGGTGGCCATGGACGGGTGGCTTTACGCCGTGGGGGGCAACGACGGCAGCTCCAGCCTCAACTCCATCGAGAAGTACAACCCCCGCACCAACAAGTGGGTGGCCGCCTCGTGCATGTTCACCCGCCGCAGCAGCGTTGGGGTGGCCGTGCTGGAGCTCCTCAACTTCCCCCCGCCCTCCTCGCCCACGCTCTCGGTGTCCTCCACGAGCCTTTGACACCGAGCGCGGCCGTGCCTCGGCCCCTGGGGACAGCGGTGGCACCCGCTCGCTCTGAGCAGGGAGCGCAAACGCCAGCCCGGCCCTCCTGGGGGGCTCTCCCTGCTCTGGGGCCACCAGCGAGGTCACCAGGGCCACCAGATGCGCTTCCAGGGCTGGCCACTCCCTGGAGGGCGAGCAGAGGGGGTTCTCCCTCCGGCCAGACTCATCCAGCACCCCCCAAAAAGCTCTTTTGGGCAGGGGGGACCCCGAACCATTGCTGCTTCTGGGATTGCCGTGCTCCAGCCGTGCCTGTGGTGGCCCCGGGGACACGGCCATGTGCAAGCCCCTCTCCTCTGAATGTCACTGTAGCCAAACTCAGCCCAAGCCTGGGCACTGCTCCGGACTCGGGGGTGCTGCCCGGCTCCCAGGGTGTCTCTTTGATGCCTTAAACACAGCAAGAGAGGAAGCCCAGCCAGGCACAGCCTGCAGGGTGGGGAGGGTGGGAGGCAGAGCAGTGTCCTGACCCCTCAGAGCCGCTGAGATCCCAGCTGAGCGTGGCTCTGGCCGGGCTGGTGGCCACAGGGACCTTGGTGGCATCGCTGCAGGTCCAGGCTCCAGGACTGGGACTCTCTGCTCCAGGGAATGGCCTGGCCTGTTTGTTCCCCTCTCTGCAAAGCAGATCTCTGGGTTTGTGGGAAGGGATCAGTTCTTGGAAAAAGAACAGTCCAGCCTTCTGAATGAGGAGGATTGCTTGGCATTACTTTTTTTTTGGGTATTAATTTTTTTTATTTGCCTTTTTTTATTTGGATGCTAATATGACTTCATATCCTTTTATTTTTTACACTGCCCTGGTGTTCCCCATCCCCTCTGCTCTCGAGGCAGCAGGAGGGGATGCAGCTCCTTTTTCTCATTTGTTGAGATGATTCCTGTGCCCTGGAAGTTCTCTCTGCACGGGTGGGGTGTGTGCATGTGTGAGATGCCAAAAGCAGCACGGGAGGGACCATTTCCAATTAGCGACTCCAATTAAGCAACCACTTTAACGAGCTCAAGCTTGGGTAAATGAGCACTGTAAGGCCTGTCCTAGAGGCAGGGCCCCCGTGGTGTGGGGTTTTCAGGGTGTGCTGTGTGTGTGAGCACAGGTCAGGTGCTCTCCACACCACAGAGGAACGACTCAACCACTGGTACCTCAATCGTGTTCAAATGTAGCACTGGAAATTCGGTCCAGCTGTTTGGAACTCATTCCTTCTCCTCTTCCCCCCCCCTGCTTCCCAGTTCTCACTCACAGAGCTCAGATTTCACTCCTGTGGTACCTGTGGGCCTGAATTTTCATGTAGCAAGAGATTTCTCTTTTTGTTTTTTTTGGAGGGGGGTGTGAAAGGAGAGTTTAAAATGAGACGGGGACTCCCCAACTTCAGATCCTTTTCTTGGCAGTCTGATTTCCCCTGGGCAGGTGCCTGCAGCTTTTCCAAGCCCACTCACAGTGCCTCACCTCGTACACCTGGAATTCCCAGCAGCTTCTGGAAAACCAGGGCTGCTTCTCCCTCCAGCCTCTCCCCAAGGACAGGCTGAGCTCCTCAGGCTCAGGAGGCTTTTTTGGCTTTTGGAACAGGCTCTAAATCTTCTTTTTGTCCCCTTCTCACTGCCCCAGCCTATCCCAGCTCAGCAGCTCCCCCATTTCCCTGTCCTGCAGAGAACCCTGTGAGTGCCCAGGCTCTGCAGTTCCTGGTCCACGTGGCCTGCCCCAGGAAGGCCAGAGGAATCTGCTTTGTTCAAAAAAAAGACTAAATCAGTGCAATCTGCTCTGTTTTGTGGGTGTGCCTCCACCCGAGTGACCTCTCAAGCCTTTCTATCCCATTCCTGTGACCAACATCAGGATTTCACCCTCCTGCTGGGCTCACACTGAGGTGTCCCTGGCTCCAGGGTCCCCTTTGGAGGAGGATCAGCCCAAAAGCCCCATGGAGAGGTGGAAGGGGCTGGTGCTGGGCTTGGCCCGAGGTGCTGAGAGCTCAGGAGGAGCCAGGGACGAAGGGAGAGCAGTGCAGGAGCTGCTGAGGGGCAAACAGGGCTGGTTCCAAACCAGGCAGGAGATGTGGGCTCTGCTCCAGCTGGGGCTGCTGCAGAGTGAAAAGGGAGCTGTGCCTTGGGAGCAAAACCCCAGGGAATGAGAAATGCAGCAGCTGAGGAGGATTTTGGTGCCACGTGCCCTTGGCCTCGGTCGGAATCTTCAGCGGCCGCGCTGTGGGGCTGTCCTGAGGAGCAGGGACGGGGGCAGAGGGACTCCTGTCCCCCCTGGCTGTGTCCTGAGCAATATCCCACCGAGCCTGATCCACGGAAACCCGGCCAGGAGGGAGCCTCTTGTCTCTGCTGCCCCAACTATGCAGTGCTCCCTGCGCCGGAGGGAGGAGGAAGGAAAGGGCAAAACAATTCCCCAGCACCTTCTGGGGGTCCCCAGCACCTTCTGGGGGTCCCCAGCCCCCCGACCCACACTGTGTGGACACGAGGTGTCAGCACCCGCCCTGGGACATGCCAGGGTGGGATTGCTCCTGGTGCTGCACGTCCCCTGCCGAGGAGGAGGAGGAGGAGGAGGAGGGAGCTCGGAGGGGACGCGTGTCTGTGTCTGTCTGTCCGTGCGTAGCAACCCTGTGTGAGGGGAGGAGAACAACTCCGTGTGGCTTCCCTGCCAGATTTAGTCTGTGGTGTCTCACCCAAGATGTTCCTTGTCTGAATTCCCAGCAGAGGAGCATCCCCAAGCCAGGGGGCTCCGGGCTCTGGGGGTTTTTCCCCCCTGATTTGGGGGCAGAGGCTCCCTTGGCCTCCCTGCTGGGCACACCTGGTCCAGATCCATGTCCAAGCGTTGTCACTTTGATTTCTCTGTGACTCACCCCACTTTATTTATGTGGAACTGTGTTTCTCTGAATTTTTTGCACTACGTGGGACTGGGGAGGGGATACAAGCAATAGAAGCCAACAATAAAGACAATAAAGACGTTTTCTTGGATACTGGATCCTGCCTCGTGCATCCTTGGCTCTGCCTCCCCTGGCTGCTCCTGGGGCTGCTCCCTGCTTCCCAGCGAGGGGAGGGATCCCCTGAGCAGCCAGGGGAGGTTTGGGTTGTGTCAGGGGAGGGGTTGGGATGGAGATCAGGGAAAGGTTCTTCCCCCAGAGGGTACCTGGCACTGCCCAGGCTCCCCAGGGAAGGGTCCCAGAGCTCCAGGAGCGTTTGGACAATGCTCTCAGGGACAGGGTGGGGTTGTTGGGGTGTCTGGATTCTGATCTAGTGGATCCCTTGTGACCTGGGGTGTGATTCTGTGGGATCTCATCTGCCTGAGTGCAGGCTCTGAGGCTCAGAGCTCCCAGCTGGGACTGGCCCCGCTGGTGGGGGCGTTGGTACAGGAGACCAGAGGGGCCCAAACCAGTTTGGAGACTCTGCTGGGGCACAGCTGAGCTAAAAGGAGCATCTCTGTGCCCAATCCCAGCCCCAGGCTCAGCTGAGTGGCTTTTTATTTAGTGTGGGGGGCTTTGTATTCCCAGTGCTGGATTGTCCCCACTGTGTCACCTTCCCCTTAACCCAGAGCAAAGGTGCTGCCCCAGAAAAGCCCCAGAGGCTCCAGAGCCAGGCTGATTTACACCATCACCCCCCAGTTTGGGCTCCCCAGGACTGCCAGTGCTGCTGCCAGCTTTCCCTGCAGCAGGAATAAAACCCAGAGCAGGAGCCTGTGCTGCCCCTCCAGCTGCCACCTCAGCCTGTCCCTGTGGCCTGGGGACAGCCCCATCCTCCTTCCCAAGCTGGGGCCAGTCCTGCTGCCCAGGAGGGGAATGCTGAGCCCATTTTGTGCCTGAAGGAGCTGCCTGGCACCAGCCCTGGGGAGCAGGAATGCCTGGCCTGGCTGCAGCCCCTCGTGTCCCCTTTCCTGCTGCTCCTGCTCCTGCTTCAGCTCCTATAAATAAATAAACTGAGCTCTGAAAGCCTTCCTGGGGTTGCTGCTCTCCAGTTCAGGCTCTCCTGGAAGCAGAACTGTGGGTTCTGGGAGAGTTTTGTGCCCTCAGGATGGTGCTGGGCCTGTCCTCAGCTGCTGGAGCTGATGCCTTCAGTTTTAGCTTTTGTATTTTCCAGATTCTGCACTGGTGTAAAACTCTGAGCTCCATACAGAGTGTCAGCGAGTTCTCCTCACAGCTCAGTCACACACAACAATCCAGAACCAGCACCAAGGGCTGCAGTTTCAGGCCCAAAAAGTGCAAACAACAAAGAACTGAGGAGAGCAAAGTGGGAGGGTGGGACTGCAGAACCTGGAGTCCCAATCCCTTGGAATTGGAAAATTCACCCCAATGTGGAAATGGATCAAAACTTATAAAAGTGTGAAAACTCAGAGTGTGAAAGTAAAAGTGTGAAAAGTGTGAAAACTCAGAGTCCATCCTGAATGTAGCCACAGCCAGGTTTTGCACTGCCCAAACTGCATCCTTTGAAGGCCTTTTTTAATAAATCCCTGCTTTATTCCTTTAACTCGGTCTAGCCTTTAACTTCCTTTATTTCTTTTATAAAACCCCCTTTATTCCTTTAACTCTGTCCAGCCTCTCAAGGCATCGGTGCCACCTGGCCCTGCCAGCCCTGGTGGTGTCACTGCTGTCCCAGTGAGCAAACAGGAGCTGTGACAGCAGCAGCAGCAGCAGCTGGGAGGTTTTTATTTAGAACAAACTGGAGGAACACTTGTGGTTCTTCTTTCTTTTCTTTTTTTCGCTTGTGGTCACGGCCTGACCGTGTTAGCCACGGATCTGAGGAGGAATCACACTTTTCCTGCAAAAAAAAAAAAAACAAAAAAACACAGCTGGGGTTGTTTGCTGCAATGTTTGGTCTGGGCCAGGAGGTGCTGGGCATGAAAATCACAGAATTTGTGGTGGGGCCCTCCAGAGGGGTGTCCTGGTCCTTTGCTGGGCCAGCAAGGGTTAATGGGTTCTGGACAGAACGGGGAGGGGGATAAAGGTGCTGCTTTTAAAGGCCAGAGATGGGGAGAAATTTTATGGCCCATCCCTCCTCAGCTGCTCTTTGCTGGACTGAGCGTGCAAATCCCTTTTTTTGGGGAATATTTTGTTAAAACACAAAACAGTCCAACGCTATCAACCCCAGCTTGATTCCAACAGCTTCTCCAGGAAAACCTCCTAAAATAATTTGTAGAATTAAAAATTAAAAATTAAAATTACAGAATTAAAATCTGTACATTTGTTACACCGCATCCTTTACGGTGTTTCTTACATCACTGTTAATTCATATTCACTAAATCTGAATTTTTTTTCGAACGTGCCATCAGTTCAATTGGCTTGACCAGCTCTGATTTGCACAGCCCCACGCTGATTTGCATTAATTTTATTCTCCTCCTGTAATTCTCAAAGTTAATCCAACTCCCTCACAGCTGTTACATCATTTTCCCAGGAATTGCTGGCACCCCATAATTACTGGAGTGGTTTTTTACCCGTGGAAACGCTGATATCCCTGGTAAATGATGCAATTTCTTTGCAAATTCTTCAGTCCTGCAAGACTGAATTGCAACAGCGACCCAAGCCCTTTGTGTTCAGCTCTTTCAAACTTCCTCACGTGAATTCTCTCTGTTTTTTAACCCAGAGAATTCAAGTTTTGTGTTTACTTCTTAGCAGCCACCCGAAAATGAAAAGGGTCCTGTGGCTGTAATTCCTGGTTTTTTTTTTTTTTTTTTCAGCACAGAAATATTGAGTCTGCATTCACCTTTTGTCGCTAACTTCTCATTTTTATTGTTTCTATTTCTGTGCAGTGAGGCACCCACAGCACGCTCAGAAATCCTCAGTTTTGCTTCCTTTTAAAGCATTTCTTCTACAAATATTCCTTTTTTTTTTTCGCTGCTCACGCACATCCCTTTTTACTCTTTGCTCCCTCAATCCGTTTTCCACCATTCCTAGATTTTGATTAGTGTCCCGTTTGATTTTTTTAAAAAATATTTTAAAATTTAAAAAATGTTTTAAAATAAATTTTAAAAAAATATTTTAAAATATTATATTAAAAATATGTANGGGGATGAATTGCCAGGGAAGGAATTGCCAGGGAAGGATTCCCAGGGGAGGATTCCCAGGGAAGGATTCCCAGGGGAGGATTCCCAGGGGATGAATTGCCAGGGAAGGAATTGCCAGGGAAGGATTCCCAGGGGAGGATTCCCAGGGAAGGATTCCCAGGGGAGGATTCCCAGGGGATGAATTGCCAGGGAAGGAATTGCCAGGGAAGGATTCCCAGGGGAGGATTCCCAGGGAAGGATTCCCAGGGGAGGATTCCCAGGGGATGAATTGCCAGGGAAGGAATTGCCAGGGAAGGATTCCCAGGGGAGGATTCCCAGGGAAGGATTCCCAGGGGAGGATTCCCAGGGGATGAATTGCCAGGGAAGGAATTGCCAGGGAAGGATTCCCAGGGGAGGATTCCCAGGGAAGGATTCCCAGGGGAGGATTCCCAGGGGATGAATTGCCAGGGAAGGAATTGCCAGGGAAGGATTCCCAGGGGAGGATTCCCAGGGAAGGATTCCCAGGGGATGAATTCCCAGGGAAGGATTCCCAGGGAAGGAACAGGTACCTGGCTGGCCCCTCCCAGCCCGCGGGGCGGGAGCGAGGGGCAGGATCGGGCTGGGGCTCTGCCCACACCCACTCGAGTCCCGGCGGGCGGAGAGGAGCGGAGCGGCCGGGAGCGATCCCAGAGCGATCCTGCAGCGATCCTACAGTGATTCCACAGGGATCCTACAGTAATTCCACAGCGATCCTACAGCGATCCCGCAGCGATCCCGCAGAGATCCTGCAGTGATTCCACAGCGATCCTACAGCCATCCCGCAGTGATCCTAGAGCCACCCCACAGCGATCCCAGAGCGATCCTACACAGACCCCGCAGTGATCCCGCAGCGATCCCACAGCGATCCCACAGCGATCCCACAGCGATCCCGCAGCCACCCCGGCATGGGGAACACGGCCTGCGTCCCGCAGGCTCCCGGCGGCTTCAGGAGCTCGTTCCGAAGGAAATCCTCGCTGAAGAAGGAGTGAGTACCCAGCTCCGGGATGGGGCCGCACCTCCTGCCGGATCCCTCCTTCCCTATTCCCGGTTTGGGGGTTTGGGGTGCTGGGCACGGCCAGACCCCGGGATCGGCTCACCCCGGGTGAGAATGGGATGGAATGGGATGGAATTCTCAGCCCGTTCCCCAGGGAGAAGCGCTGAGTTAATTTTTGTTTGGATAGTTAAGCTCCCGCTGTGCAGAACTCCCGATATTCCCCTTTTTCGGAGAATTCCCCTGTTTTGGGAGTGCTCTTATTCACAGTTTCGGTGCTGCCGTGCGAAAACGACATTCCCACTCCTCAGGCTTTAGGGAGCAAGCCCCAAATCCCAGCACCCGCTGCAGGATTGGTGTTTGTAAACCCACAGGAGGAGCAGCAGAAAATATCTCTAAAATCTCTTTGGGGTTTTGGGTGCTGGGCTGGCCAGGGCAGCGCTCAGGTGCCGTGGCTGTCCCAAAAATAAAATTTCCAGGGAATTCACTGCAGCTTCCCGGCTTTCCCATCTGGAAAAGAGCTCTAGAGGGAGCCAGGGGATTCCTGGTGAACCTGTCTGTGCTGGGTTCAGTGTCAGGGCTGGGCCAAAAAGCCCCAAAACTCTGCCAGGCTGAGGGGGTTCTGGTTCAGAGGAGACCCCAAAATGTCCCCGTGGTGTCCTGTGGTGCCAGAAATGAGGGACAAACCTGCAGGAGCTGAGGAGTTACTGTGGGGTGAAAGCGAGGGGTCCCTTGGGAATTTGGGGTGAAATAGAGGGGATCCCTTGAGGAATTTGGGGTAAAAGAGAGGGGACCCCTTGGGGAATTTGAGATAAAAGAGAGGGGATCCCTTGGGCAATTTGGGATAAAAGAGAGGTGATCTTCAGGAGTTTGGGGTAAAAGAGAGGGGATCCCTTGGGGAATTTGGGGTAAAAGAGAAGGGATTTCTTGGGAATTGGGGGTGAAAAATTTGGGATCTCTTCAAGAGTTTGGGGTAAAAGAGAGGGGATCTTCAGGAGTTTGGGGTAAAAGAGAGGGGATCCCTTGGGAATTTGGGATAAAAGAGAGAGGATCCCTTGGGGAATTTGGGGTGAAAAAGAGGGGGATCCCTTGGGAATTTGGGATAAAAGAGAGGGGCACAGATGAGCCAAGCTGATCGTTTGGCTGAGCAAAGAGCTGTCCAAAAAAAGCAGAGAAACGCCAACAAACGCAGCAAAATCCCCTTCCAGCCCTCCCAGGCTTTGTCAGCCCTGGCTGGGCTGGCATGACTCGAAAGCCCGTGACAAATTGTTTGCTTGGCGTCCTGGCTTCCTTATTTCTGAGCAGAATTCACCCTGCCTCAGCCTGGATCTGTTTTCATGTGTATTTTGGTTTTTATTTTTATTTTTCCCCCTTCCCTCTTAGACAAAACGGCAAGAAAAAGCTGCCCAGCTTTTTTGGGATAGACGGAGGCCAGGAGAGAGACACGACCACGGACAAAATCCTGCAGTATATCCCAGCAAAGGCGAGTTCCAACCCCCCCAGCCCCCTCCCCGCTGCTCCAGGGGTTTATTCCCATCCAGAATTCGGCAGGGATGTCGGGTTTGGGTATGGGGGCAGCAGAACTCTGCCCCAAGGCCATCCCATAAGGGATGAGCCCCTCCCGCACCTCAGGGTCCCCTTGCAGGTGTGGGGGACACCTGGGTGATGCTGGGAGCCCAGCAAGGGACACGGGGACATGGGGACATCTCCCCTCACCCTTTTTCCTGCCGGTTCTTTGGTTCCTGGATCCTTTCCTGCGAGGGAAGGGAAAATCCGGGCGGGTGGGGTGATTCATTCCCAGGAGAGGATGAGCAGGGCAATGAGGAAGGGCAGGGCTTGTGGCCACATGGCCCCGCTCCGAGCCTGCCCGGGGACAGCAGAGGGGAGCCCGGAGCCCCCCAGGCTGGGCCGTGGAATTTTGGGAAGGTGGGAGGAATTTTGGGAGCGTGGGAGGAATTTTGGGAGCGTTTGGGCACTGCTGGGTGTTCGTTCATCAATCCCGGCCGTGTGCGTGTGGGCATTGAGGGAAGGGGAAACTGAGGCACAGGCGGGCAGAGGGAATTCCAGGGAATTCTGCTCCCTGTGGGGGAGCAGCTGGACCCAAAGGGATCAGGCATCAAATCCCAGATCCCGGCTGGATCCTGGATTCCTGCCTGGGGGAGCAGGGTGAGCTGGCAGTGCTGGTGGATCCTGGAGAAGGGATCCTGTGCCGATCTCCCCGGGGATGGAAGGAAGGAAGGAGGGTGTGGGGCAGATTTTCAGCCTTTCCCTGGCCTGGGGCAGGGGGATACAAACTCCTGTGTGGTCTGGAGGAATCCTGGGCTTCACCCCCTCTCCCCCCGCTGCGATTTTG
The DNA here is from genome assembly GCA_013396995.1 of Dicaeum eximium. Lineage (NCBI taxonomy): Eukaryota > Metazoa > Chordata > Aves > Passeriformes > Dicaeidae > Dicaeum > Dicaeum eximium. Next base: position 12,463 of record VWZP01001473.1, on the reverse strand, counting down.
GGCTCAGAGCGCGGCTGCCAGCACGGGGCAACCTCGGAGGAGCTGGCATCGCCCAACTCCTGACCTGACCTGGGAGCGGGGCAGTGACATCCCTGCGCCCTCTGCCACCCCAGCCCTGATTCCCACAGCTCCCAGTAGCCCAGGAGCCGCTCCTTTGGTGGTTTTCCCACGGAGCAGCAGCTCCGGGAGCTTTTCCTGCTGCTGATTCACCGCGGGCTCGGGGGCTGCAGGGCTGAGCAGCTCATGAGTAACTCGTTCTGCGGGTACCATGAGAACATGTCCGGGCACTGGCTGCTCGCCCCAGCCCGGGAGGAGCCGGGTTTCCAAGGATCGGGATAACGGGAGCGGGCGGGGATGGGTGATGGGTGTCGCCTTGAGCCAGATTTTGTGATAGCCCGGCTGCCCCCGATGGCTGCAAAATGAGCAGGAGGCTCTTGTGGCGGTGTTTGAAACAAAAAAAGGTTTAATAAGAAACAAAATCACAAACTCTTTACAGAGAAAAGCCGTGCCAGGGCAAGAGATGCTTGCTCCTGCTAAGCACCCCACAAAAGCCATCAAATCTTTTGTTCTGTCCCTTTTCTACCCAATGGCCCAGGCGGGACTTTTTGGCTCTGGTCCAATGGAACAGCCCCAAGTTTGAGATGAAGGACAAAGGGTCCTATGAGGTGTCTCTGTACCGAATTTGAAGAGAAGTTTCTGGAGTTTTTGTCTTTTTTAGCAAACAAAGAGTACCTGGAAATTCTCTTGTAATTTGGTCACCCTGTCAACAGACGGCAGACTGCAACAGATGGGGCTGGGGACAATTCCAGAGGGAGGGAAAGCGCCAGGTCCCTTCAGCTTTGTCTGAAGCATCCCCACGGTTTGGGAGCTGGAGGAGCAGCAGATTTGGGGATGTGATCCCGTTTTTCCCCGCCCTTGGAGCTGCTCCTGTGCTCATCCATCTCCTCACTTCACCGTGCTTGCTTGGGAGAGGGAAATATTCCATTTATTCCTTGCCACGCGGGTGGCTGTGGGAGCTCTCCCTGTCCCCCCTGCCCGCGGGTGGATCCCTCTGGAAGCTCTTTCCCAACGCTGCCGCAGCATTCCCAGCTCCCAGGCTGCTTTTTCTCCTCATTCCTGGGAAATTGGGCTGCCAAGTCCCAGGCAGTGGCAGTGCCCTGGCAGCTGGTGGCTGGTGCTGTTCCTTATCTCCGTGCCCATGGTTTTATCACCTCGCCCTCTCTCCACTCCCAGGTGCTGCTGCTGTCCTTATCCTGTGTTTTGTTACTGCCCTACCCGTGACCAGCTGCTCTTTGCTCTGCGTTTGTGGCACAAATCCCATTTTCCCTGCCCCAGTGAGACCTTGGCCGTGTGTCCCCTGAATTCTGTCCCACGGCTGGGAAATTGGAGGGAGGATTCCGGCAGGAAAGGGTTAACTCGTGTCCTAAAAACAGCAACCCCAAATCCAGCGAGGCCCTGCAAGGAGCCCTGGGCTCTGCAGGTGGATGGGTCCTGACCACTCTGGGCTCCTGTTCCCGGTTCCCTGGCTCCATTCCCAGTTCCCCAGCTCCGTTCCCTGCCCCATTCCCATTCTCTGCCCCATTCCTGGTTCCCCAGCTCCATTCCCACTTCCCCAGCTCCATTCCTTGCCCTATTCCTGGTTCCCCAGCTCCATTACCGGCCCCATTCCCGGTTCCCTGGCTCCATTCCCAGTACCCCGGCTCCATTCCCGACCTCATTCCCATTCCCAGCTCCATTCCTGCCCCATTCCCGGTTCACCAGCTCCATTCCCGGCCTCATTCCCATTCCCTGCCCCACTCCTGCCCCATTCCCATTCCCGTCCCAT
>VWZP01001472.1:0-129398 GCA_013396995.1 Dicaeum eximium | reverse complement strand
CCAGTCCAAACATGGAAAGGATGAGAATAGGACATGTTCTCGTGGTTACCTGATGGACTGCGANAGTCAATGATAACTAAAGTTTATAAAGACAATTATTAAAATATAGAAGAGGAGGAATTGAGAGGAATGACAGACTGTCTTTATAAACAAACTGTAGGTCTGCTGGTAGACAGAATTAGCAGTGAGAGATAAAAGAAACAATGGGAGGGGTTCCACTGATTGATGAATGGGAAAAGATATTTGCCTTTACAAACAAACTGTAGGTTTTGCTGATAAATAAAATTGGATGTTAGAAGGACATAAACCTCTGATATTTGTGAATTAATTTTCCTGACAGAAGTGAACTTTGGTAAAGCCACTGGCAGCACACGGAACTCAGCGGCATCCTGTGAGTTGTGACAAAGGGGTGCTTTACAAACCTGGCAGCCGTGGAGATGAAGCTGCCACCAGGCCTGATGGCAGCTGTGGCTGCTGCCTTGGTACTCCCAGGAGTTGGTTTGGGCAAAGCTCAGTGAATACGGGTCATCTCCGATATAGCACAAACTGTAAACTGGCACCCCCTAGTTACCTTAGAGACAGGCTGGGGACACCTTCCCGCTGATAAAATCTTCATTCTGAGAATCTGGACAATGCATTTCCTATGCTTTAAAGGAATGCAATTAGGTAAGGGACCACACCCAGCACTGCCTGAATCACAGTATTTCACATTTCACTGCACTTGTTTGGTTTGACTGTTTTGTTTTGGATTTTTGGGCGGGGACTTTTCTTGCTTTTTTTTTTTTGGTTGGTCTTTTATCTTTGGGGGGCAGGGAGGGTTGTTGGGCTTTTTTCATATTTTAATACAGTTAGATGAGTTTGGATCATTTACAAGCCAACAGACCAGCCCAGGTGCACGGTAGCACAGAGAAGGTTACTGGGTAACTGCTCACATCTTTCACCTTGCGTCATCGATGTTCTGCAGGCGTTCAGGTGCCAATTCCTGCTAAGCAAGCATGAGCCCCACGAGATAAAACCACACAAGCTGGCATTTCAACCACTGACAGGCACACACAGCATGCTGTACTAAGCAGTTCAAGGTCTCAGCATGCCTTCCAGAAGCACTTAAACACAGCTAAATCAGATCATTTATCATGAGTTTCAGGATTTTTGAACATCCTTAGAAAAAAAAGCCAAACCAATCAACAACAAAAAAATCATACCAAGAACAACAAAAAAAAAAGGTTCTTTACATGCAAAAAACATGACTACCCTAACAAGAGCCTAGTTAATCCCAGCTAACATTTGCCTTGATGATATTGTTCAGATCAGTCAGTTTGTTCTTGCAAGCATCAGACATTAAACACCAGAAGACACCTGGGAATGACAAAATCCAGCTTGTCTGGGAACCCAGTCCTGAAGAGACTGAGGTCATCCTGATGGATTTGCTCCCATGAAGCATGGAGAAGGAAGAGAACACTTGCTTTGGGTAAGGCAGGATCACTGCTCACCTTCATCTGAGATTTAAAGTTTCTGCAGTCTCTCACAAGATCTAGGATTATTTATTGACCACAGAAGTAAGAAGATAAATGTAACTTTTGCTCTCTCTGTTGCATGGAAGGTATTTCACACTGTCTCTGCTCTTCTGCCTAGCAATGTCCTAAATGATTTTGAAGTACAAGGAAATTTGGGTATGAACATCTACTTTCAGACAAAGATGTGGAAGAAAGTGGTGGTAGGTTAATTAAAACAAGGAATAGATCTCTGAGTCATTCTCTTATTTGAAGTTCTGTTTTGCTTTGTTCCTATACAAGTGATTGCTATAGTAAGAACCAGCTACTGAGTACCACAAGAAAATAGCTATTCACTACGGATTACCACTATCTTAAAGGGATTTATTTAGACAAACATAACCACATGTGATGAAAATAAGTGAAAAGTTTGTCTTGCCTAGTTCCAGTAATGCCCAAATTGTTTTTGGAAGTCCTGAAAGTCAGTTTTGAAAGTGTGTTTTGTTTTAAATAAACCAAATATATCTGCTATGGAAGAAAAATAATGTATACATTTTTATGTTAAGTTTATAACAAGGCTTTTAAAAGAAACCAGTTACAGGTATTCAACTGCATCAGACTTCAAAAGAAAAAAGATTACACATACAATACAAAAATACAAAAAAATATTTTTAGAACTTACAAACTCAAAAGTCTAAGTGGTCAGAGCTTTCCTAAAATAATAATAATAAAAATAATAATAAAAAAATACATTTCAAGATGCACTTTCCTTTCTGCACTTGCAAGTTCAACTTTAGCAAGAAGACCATTTTAGAGGCAGGATGAAAGCAATGAATATACTGAATGCTACAACCATTTCCCAGCTGAAATTAATTTACTGGTTGACACTATCAGGTATTTGAGTTTAAAAAGAACCTTATGTTTATTTGGCGTAGGGAAGGTGGTGCTGTTGGGGCAGGTGGTGGTGTTGCTGTTGATAATGTTCTATTTATTCAGTTCTGTTAGTAAAAGGCTTTACAAATAGGCAATCTAAATTAGACTGAAATTTAAGACGGTCATTTCTAGCACTGAAATCCTTCAGCACTGTCCTGCAGTATGGAAGCTAAGAAATAAACTGACCAGATTCATGTCACTGCTGAAAATCACTGCAAAAGGAAGACAGGCAGGAAAAGGTCAAGTTTTATTTCTGAAGATGACACTTGTTAGAAACGTCAGGACTGCAGATACAGCATTCTTTGACCTGATAGTGTCCACTGAGGTCGTAGGCATCAAGGCATTTTGCCTTAAATGGCAAGACAGGGAAAGTGCATCTTAGACTTTTCATACTTAAGCAGTGAGTTACCAATTTTTGGTGTGGCTTTTATTCCTTCTAGGCATAGTAAAGAAAAATATTTCAACCAAAGGTGAAGCTTAATGTACATTAGCTAGTATTTTTGGTGCTGGCTTTTGTGTACCACTAGGAAATGCTAACAAGCACTACTCAAGGCTAATTATTTAAAAGGAGCACACTGAAAATACTGATTTACCTTTGTAGTGAATATTCTTTACAGACTGTATCTAATATACAGACATGGCCCATTTCTTTAGGACAGAATAGGCCACTGAAGGTTACACACCCTACATGAAGTTTTAAACAAAATCAGAGCTAAGTTACTAGAGCCACTCAGAGCAACGTAATTCCTAGTTTGCAGAGACTTAGCAAAAGGTGACTGCAGGGAGAAAAAAAAATCCAGATTCTTACTATTTCCTGTGTAAGATTATGTTCAAATTAATAGTCCAATAACACTTCTAGTACAAGACAATGCTCACTCCCTTTAGCAGAATTCATAGGAGGCAACTGTTTCTCCTGTTATGAAGAGGGAGCCAGAAGTGAGAATGCAAGAGCATTCAATTTTAACCTGATTAAAGAGACAGTAACCTTTTTCATCCACCTTATTTAATCACTGACAAAAAACATTATGTTAAAAAGGTACCACTCCAATTTCTTTATTATCTGTAACCTTTTGAAACTAATCACATGAACTACAAAATTAGCAAATGCCTTGAAATCTGTATACAAAACATAAATTAACTCTAATTTCAAACTCATTTATTAGTGTACCACTCAAAGTCTTAAAAAAGTGGCTCCAAAGATAGTCTCATACCATTCTTAAAAAAGGAAACTGTTCCTTTAATGTTACACCCTCCCCTCCCCCCAAAACACCCAACTTGTAATCCACATAATTTAGTTATTTTCTTGGTCATGGACATTTCCAAGATGAGATTTTATATTTCGTTCCCATAGCTTCTGGTTGTCAGAAAATCCATGCTTTCCTTTATTGAACGAATTTGGTCCTGCTGAGGTTGGTGTATCTCTGTGAAAAGTAAAACAAGAGCAAGTAAAACAACAGTTGAGAAAGCCAGCTCAACTATAGCAGACTGTGCCACGTGACACTGAAAATGCCAATTTCAAGCCCAGTCTGCCCCTCTAACTACAACACAAATCTCCTTCTGTTACATCAGGAGCCCTCACTATTAGCAATTGTAAGCTGGCCACAGAACTGATCTGTACACAGTATGTCAAAATAGAGTGATTAGATGGGGCAGGAGAGGAGGTAGCAGTGGCAGTAACTGCTGCCAGCTACAAAGATTAAGAAACTGAGGATCCAAATCTGTTACTGGAGAAAAAAGAAAAACCACCAAACTAGAGAACTTCCAGAGTGACTGACTTTAAAAGAAGTCTATTATGATAAACACCTCTACAATACAAATTCTCAAAAATCATCCCTAATTTAAGTGAAGCCTCCTCTGAGAAGGTCCCTACTTATTTTAGGACTGGTCTTCTACCATCTCAAATCTGTAGCAAGCGGAAGAATTACACTATTAATTATAAAGTAAAGAAGTGATTCTTTGTCTTTCTGGGAGATGATTCTTATCTTGTACATGAGTTTAAAAATGTGACCAGACTACCTATTTCAAGGCAATTTATAAACGGGAGAACCAGAAAAATACAAAGTAGAGACAAGCAGAATTCCTACCTATTACATTAACAAGAAAAAAATTAGTTTCTATTTAATGCAGACTCAATTTCTTCCTCAAAAAATGTAAATAAGATTCGAAGTTCAAATGCAAATGTACTACTTTTAACCTGTAGATGACATATTTGAAAATCTTGTTTCTGGAGAAATGCTTCTTTAACCTATTCTACCTCCTTGTATTCTCAAACCATCTTCAAGGTCTGCCCTGAGCTGGGGAGGTATTTCACACCCTCACCCTTCTCTGAAGCGATGCACAGTTCAAAGCTGCCCTACCTTCCGATGTTCTTCATGCGCATCTTGGCTTCTGGAGGCATTTCCTCTGGTTCGCTCTGCAGGGACAAAGGAGGTCAGAGTGGGGCTGAGCACCTGCTTTTGAGCACTTCAAACGCCTGACAAGATAAAGGGTGGGCTACAGCCCTACAGGACAGCAATGTGACTTTGGACACAGTGGAGGTCCTACACGGTTACAGGACAAAACACAAATGCCTTTCTTCAACTCTATGAAACAAGGAGCAGTAATATGACAACAAAATATTTAGCAAACCAGAAGCACAACTTTCCTCTGCTTTCCCCTAATCAAGCCTAGAGAAAGCAAGTATTAATTCAAATTATGTCGTGCATCTTATTTTCAGGGAGAAGCTATCAACATTTTAGTAATTTCTTGAACCAACACAGAGCTATTCTACATTCTTAATTAGAGTCAAAAGAGATGCTTCTAGGTTGAAAATTCCTGACATTCATGTTAAGAACCATAAATAACCCATTCTCTCGGCCTACCACACCAATGGTATTTTGTGTTAATCACTGGCTTATTACTCACATCTTCATCTTCATTGAAAGCTGCTGCTACAGAAAGGGTTTTTGGAGCCAGAGTTGGAACAGGCTCTTTAGGCTTCTGGAAAAGACAAAATGCAAAAGTAACGTAAGCCTACTAACTCAAAAAGGCTACCCTTGGCTTTTAAGTATTTTGGTAAAATTAAGTCAAATATCTTCACTGAAATGGGCAACTAGGGGAAAAGATTTTGTCTGAATCAAGCACATAAAAGAATCTCTAATGACAAAGGAAAATGACTGCTCATTTATGTGTGATCACTCTGAGCAGCAAGCTGAGCCCTCTCATATTACAGCTCCCCACATGCAGGTCTTAACTTTCTAGCACACTCCAGGGGTACTCAGCCACTAGTGCATGACAGGAACAATTAAAACAGAACCTGAATAACTTGTGGCATTCAAAATTTTACTGTGTCACTATTTCCATTATTCTTTTGGGATATTCTTATCTATCAATGTCATAAAAAATGAATATGTTTATTTTCTTCTATTGTAACAACATGACAGCTTTCTGGCTTAAAACAATTCAATGCTTTTAAACTACTATTAGTATCTATCACACAGTCTGAGTAAGATAAAGTTCCTTTAAAGAGTATTTATTTTATTTCCAATTTTTTATTCCTCTATTTAAAGTGTAGGAAGCTGTCAAACTCAAAACTGTTACATGTAATACAACAGCGGTACCAAGAGTTACTTCAACATCACTGAGAAAAAACCAAGTAAATAGTAACAGATTGCTACTATAAGTACTAAATCAATCCTACACAGTGCTTTTTCCATTTTGCCTTTATGGCAATTCTTTAGTACACACTCCTGGAAGCTGGTACTGCAGCAGAGACCTTACACAACTGCCTACAGCTGTTCCTTACTGATACTACACAACGTATCAACACCACACCATTTTTAAAGCATCTGCGCCTAAGGAATGGGGAATGTACTAGGGGAGTAAAAATGACTGAAAAGAAACAGGGTAAATTTCAGCACTGTCCCATCTGGTACACTATCAGTCACCCACTAAATTCAGTGAACCAGAAATCCTGAGCCAAGTTTATTGCCACTTTGGACATTAGAAACTGAAGCATGCTAGAAGCTCAGAGAAGAAAGCCTTGTCTATTTTTCCAAAGTCTGAGCAGACCTGACTGCATTTACACCTTAGAACGCTGCCAGCCCACATCTCCCTTCCATCTCAAAATAACAGAGGACCCTTTTAATTCTTTGCAGGTTTCTAAAATGCTGGCACTGCGGGTGCAAGGCTTTCATGATTAGAGTTTGAATTTGGTGCAGACAACTACTCTTAACGTATCCATCACAGTGATAGGTGGGAAATGTAAATGGGAACTGTATTAAATAGAGGCAGCCCTTGGCTTGTCCTTGACCAAGCCAGAGGAGGACTACTCTGAAAGTACAGAGAGTCATCCAATTCTGAACAAGCATAAGGATACCTTGTGCTGGACAATCGAGGGGATAAGAATTCTTAGAAACCAATGTAACAAAACCCTATCTCTTGCATTTAAGACAAATAAATCATACTGACCTTGCAGAGAACAGGCAAAGTCACAGAAATACGCTTCAGTTCCCCATGCTAAAATAAGATCTTTGGACTGGAAGACAACCTATTAAGCCATCTAGATACTTTCTTCTAGCTTTAAGCATCCTATGCAATGAAGCTCCCAGCACTCATTTCAAAGTAGCCTGAACAGCTTAACAAGTCTGCTCATTTCCCTCAGGAAATTATTGCAGACTTATCAAATCTCATTACAAAATTATTCTGCATGTTCAAAGATCTACAGTTCATTTCAATCAAGTCTTATGATTCCTGAGACTACTGACCTGTTATTAATCACCTTGAAGTACTTACACATGCACGACCAGCTGGCCCTGCAGTGCCTGCTTAAACTTTACTCAAGTTACCCTCATGGGAATTCGAGAATTTGGGAATACTCCCCAAAGTACCTCTCTTTTCCCTCAGTTTCCCTAAAATTAAAAGCCCTCAGTAAACTTACATTTGCTCCCAGTTTGATGGATATTGCAGATGCCTTCTTTGTTGTCTGACTGCCTATGGAAAATCCAAACTTGGACATTTTGGCAGGAACAGGCTTTGTGGTGAAGTCTTCAGCTTCTTCATTAGCTGCCCGTTTCTCTGCGCTGCGACTCGAACTTTCTCCTCCATTACTGGAAGAAACAGTCTTAGTTTTCACAGGTTTTTCTGCCTCTTCTTCAGGTCCTGGTGAAGTCGAAACAACTTACCAAGATGAGCTACTTTTACTGAGCAGATTGATGGGAGCAGCAACCTCAAAAAGCATTATACTTTGGGTGCAATAGGTAAGATGTTTTTAGTGACAGCAGTTTCCACAAATGTATATTTAGTGGACATCAAAACACAAAGAGGAGAAGAAACTGCAAGCACTCCACTACTTGTAAAGAACTTCTTGTATGAGCCAGGAAAACAATCTTGAAGCACCATCTCTTTATTTAGTATGGAAGTCAAAGTTCATGTAGTAAATTAAATGTAGATGACTAAATCTTTTTATGTTGCCACAGATAAGCTTTCATAATTGAAATCCCAATTCCAAATCTAGAGTAGATAATCTAAGTTAAAATTAATTCTACTAAATTTCTACAAAATCATGTCCATGCCAGTCTCTACGCTTGTCTGGCACAACCCTAAAATCATGGGAGTGACTACAGTGAGGCCGGCTGTCTCAATCATGTTTCAAGTCACTGCTTGTCCGCATCTCATCTGTAATAAATCTGCCAAGCTCTGCTTGAGGAAGGAATCAGCACTAAAAAAACATATATATAGATTTCCTCTTTTCTGGTTTTGTATAGTCATGGAAAACAAAGCAGCTGAACAGTGATCCACAGACAAAAAACATTCAAGTAACACTTCCATTCCTATAAAATCAGCTTCTTCAGCTACACCAAGAGACACAGATGTTCCTTGGAAAACTCATACTGAACAGAGTAAATGTTTCAGCAAAAAGACACTTCCCTGCTGCTGCAATAAGCAAACCACTGCAGTAGCAGAAGCGGGGAAAAAAACAACACACATTAAGGAATGGACAGAGAAGTGCTCACAGTAGCAGTTTAAAACAACTGGAGCTAGCACAAGTTCCTCATCACATCAAATGGAGAACAGCACCTTCCATGCACAGCAAATTCCGACCATCAGGGGAAAAAGCTCTTTGCACTGCTAATGCAAAAATCTACTACATAAGATGAAGCAATGGGAGAGAAGAAAGTCTGACCTGGGGGTCAACAAGATTGTAGCTCTGAGAAAAAAAAAAGAAGCAAACAACATCAGGAAAGAGAAAAAACTAGGGACTCAATCTATATACATATATTTGTCTGCTATTTCCCAAATCAGAAGCAGCAGAATATACCACTTCTACCCCACTCTTCCAGGTATCAATAAGTGATTGAAACCAAAATGGATTTATCATTCACCTTCAGAAATATGGCAGATCACAAAAAATCCTGTAACTTTAATCAGTTTCACTGTATTAAAAAATGGTACTATAAATTTGATCCAGAAAATATAGATATAAAAATGAAAAACAAATGAGGAAAGAGAAACAATCAAAACTGACACAAGTGACCTTGGGTACTGATAGCTGTCTTAGCACAGTTTACAAAACAGCAGTCTGCAGAAACTGTGAGAGCATCCTAACAGTTAGTCCATGAAATCACATTAAACAGAATGTTCCAAGCCCAGCCTCGTATGCTAGAGACTGTGATTCAAGGGTAGGTAGAAGATTCACTGGCCTTAAAAGTGCTGGAACCACAGGGCTAAGTCTTCTTTTTTGTAACATACAACATCCACAGCAGCCCAAAATTCAGGGCACAGGGAACTGGACCAGGCTCCTAGACTAGTGCTAGCTTGAAGGTTATTACACTGCTTCTTACAGCTTACTTATTTTAAGTGGAAATTCTCAAATACTGCTAAGCACAAGGTGAAGCCTAATACAATCTACCCACATCTGTTTTCTCACCAAATCCAAAAGAGCATCTCTCTCAGAATTAGTTCCTGTCAGCACTGCGTTCTGAGTGTTATTTCTACCAGGCCTGCCAAAGGATGAACACCAGACTGCTGCAAGAAACACTCTTGCTTGATGAGAGAGCTGTAAGGGGCACAGGACAATTGGGGAAGGTGGGGAGGGAGCCCTTGGCTGTTTGATTTCTGCAGGAAACAGAAATATAGACATACTAACCATTAAACAGGTCTCTACCATATTCCATGCCAGTCCATATATATATATGTATTCTAAGATATCAAGGCTGCTCTATTATTTCCTGGAGATCATACTTCACCTACAGAAAGCACCAGTACTATTTCCAAATTGGACTAGCTAGTGCTCTTTTCATGGATTGCAGACATAAAACATTGTCCTACTTCACAGCTGAGCTTTACTCATGTGTATCAACAAACCACAGGAGTGGACAACTTCCAGTGTCCAGGTGGCTGAAGTGACAAGAGTGACAGGGCCAGCTGCACAGCATTTCAGGATCTGCTGTCCCTGCGAGTGCGACCACTGGGGCATGTGGGAACAAACCAGTCACAACTACGTTAATTTTAAGATGAGCCCCACTATCTTGGCAACAGCTAAAGACTGCAGATTGCCTTCAAAAGTCTTCAGGGAACAATTATTCTTCCTTAGGGCCAAGGTACCTCAACTCATTCAGATCATGTTTCAGCACACAAAACATCACACAAGACAGTATGAATTACTGATGTACTGATCCTGTCCATTTACTGTATTACTAGTACAAAAAACACCCAATACCACCACCAAAAAATAAAAACCAAAAAGTCACCAAAGCCCAACAGAGAACCCAGAGTCAAGGAACTACCTAAAGTCAATACTGTTCAAATGTCAGCAACCATCAAAAATAAAGTTCACTTGGGGCTATCCTGATTGGTTTACAAGCCTGATTTAATTTTTCAACAGAGCTAAGTGCACTCTCCCTAGAAATATACTGAAATGAAAAAAAAAAAAAAGAAAAAAAACCCCATCAAAACCAAACCAAACCAAACCAAAAAAACACCAAAACCCCCACCAAAACTCAACTAAAACAAAGAAAAGAAACACACCAAGAAAGAAAACCTTTATCTTTGCAAAGACACTGTCCTCTCAACTTTAAGTTAAGGGAAGAAAGAAGAAAAGAAACATACAATTAAAATTTTCCAACCAAATAGTGCAGAAATTACAGGAATGTCCAGTCATAATATAAATCCTACAAGACCAAACAGCAAACTTACAGATTGTCGGCAAGCAAAAAAATCCCCAAATGTTTAAAACGGCAATTAAAGAATATTCACTGTACCCATTTATAAAAAAGGTGCCATAACTACTGAAAGTTAATCTTTAATCTTGTCTTCATCCTAGCAGACAGCAACCGTCGTATTTCTCAGAACACGGCGTAAGTACTCCGTGTATTTTTAGGGGAGAGAAATAGCGCATTTGCATGGACAAGGAGAAGCTGGTGTACTTTTACAAAAGCGCCGGTAAAGCTGAGCACAGCAGGCCCAACTCGGCCTCTGGTCCAGCGCAGCCCCCTCAGGCCCGGGCCACCCCCTCTCCCCGCAGGGCCGGGCACCGCACGGCCCGGCCTGGGCAACTCACGGCCGGGTGAGGGACATCTGGATCCCACCCCCGCTGGACCAGCCCGGACCCCGTTCCCACCCCAAAGCTCCGCGGCGAGAGGCGCTACTTGTTCACCTCCTGCGGGCTGCGGCCGCTTCGCCTTCTCCCCCTCGGCTCTGCCGTCCGCCNGCCCCTGCGGCGCGCGGGGATGGCGCGGCGGGAGCGGCGCGGCGCAAGCCGCGGGAACAGCGGGAGCGCGCCGAGCGGCGCCGACCTGACGCTTGTCCGGAGCCGCTGCCCACGTGGGCCTGGCAGGGCTTCCATTCCCTTCCCCGGGGAAAGCGGGGGATCAGTCACCCACCGGTACTCCCAGCATCGCACCCTGAGCCTCTGCGTCTCGGGGGTGCGAAGGGACCACGTCCGCTGCCGCGCCCTCCTCACTGCACCTGGATTAACGATTACCTTCCGTGATTCACAAATATTATTACTTCATTGCCTCCTCGGTGTGTATAAATACCTAAAGTGTATGGAGGTGGTGTGCCAAGAAGAAGGATCCAGGCTCTTCTCGGTGGTGCCAAGCAATGGGACAAGAGGCAACGGACAGAAACTGATGCACAGAAGTTCCACCTGAACATGAGGAAGAAATTCTTTACTGTGCAGGTGACTCAGCACTGGAACAGGTTGCTCAGAGAGGCTGTGGAGTCTTCCTTACTGGAGATATTCAAGAACCGTCCAGATGCAATCCTGTGCCATGTGCAGGGATGACCCTGCTTGATTCGGGAGGTTGGACCAGATGATCCATTGTGGCCCTTTCCAACCTCTAGGAGTGTGTTTTTGGGGTTTCTTCCTGAACCCTGGGTTTTTCCCTAGGTGCCTGTGTGTCCATGCTTCCCCCTGCACCTCCTCCCCTCACAGAAACTATCCCGATACACAGAGCCTCTCTGGCCATTGTTCCCCTTATCTGGAGACATTCCAGAGAGGCGTCGTGTAAGTGGCCAGTTTCAAAGGATGCCCCTGAAGGCATTGGACTATCCAGGTGTCCACTTCTCCTGAAACCCGCCCCTCCCCTACCTGGTTGGTGGGTTTCATGGCCCTTCGCAACCCCCTTCCTCCACGATAAAAGCTAGGGAGACCACATGGTCGAGAGAGTCGGTAAGCCGCATTTGGAAGCCTACAAACTGGAATAAAGACTGAAACCTCTCACCAGGACCGGCTCCTTCTTCACCGCCATCTAGGAGGGACTCTCTACTGAGGTACCTGAGGGGACTGACCTTTGCGAGGAGTAACTCTCCCTCTGCTTTCCGGAGCCCTGTAAGCCTGTCCAGGTCCCCGCAGCCACAGCTGCTGGCTACAAGGTGGCTCCTCTGAGGACAAGCCCTCACCTGGAGCTGCTGAACACAGCCGACATCTCACGCAGGCACGGCAGGCTCCATCCGGAGACATATTGGGGAAATACCATATAACCTACCCAGTCTGTGATTCTATAACACGAGTTCAAGCAAGCAGTGACAGCACCTACCCCCACCCCACTGTGAAAGCCAGTTTGCAGATTGGAAGAGGCTGTTTGTATGGAGGAAGAGCAAATGATGGAAAGGACATGGTACCCAGCCCATGGCAGGGGGCTGGAACTAGATGAGGTCCCTTCCAGCCCAAACCATTCCACAGTTCTATGACACTCAGCAGCACATAGCCCCATTGTTCTCTCTTCCTCCCTTGAGGAAAGAGTCTGCCTGAGTGAGGCACACACACTCACACAGCCAGTTCTTGCACTTCAGGGCTTCCCAGGGAGCTGAAGGCAGCTCTCAAGTATCACCTGAAACACCACCCTAGGGTGAAGCTTTGTCAACTTCCCAACCACAGACAGCTGAAAGGAACCAGGTCTTTCCCTGTGTCAGAGGTGATCCATGCCTGGAGGCCCCTGCACCTCACAACAGGCAGTGAAGGGCAGTATTGGGGGACTGAATCTTCTGCCTTCCAACCCCCACCCTGCAACAGCATGTAGGAAGAGGTCTCCAGGGAGTGGGTCACCACCAACTCATCCTCTGCCATCACTGACTTTAAGCATCACCCACAAAGAAAGCCCCCCTCATCCCACAGACAGCAGAACTGTATTCAGCTGCCCATGGCAGCTCTGCAGCCTGAACACAGACTTTCAGAGAAACACCAATATATTCTGAGCTGTGACAAATATGAAAAGGCTCTCTGCTCCTCTAAGTATTTACTAATAAGACTGTTTACCATCTCAGAAGTTCCAGCACTTTGGGAAAGCTACATTACATGGCCTGAAAACACAGGCACTCTGGGATAAAAGTCTTACACAAAAGTAGGTAAGATTAATATTTTTTTAGTGCAGTCAAGAAATTTGCCTTATTCTTTCGAAACAGGGACTTTATTTGTGCCAGATAGAGCATCCAGAAATAAATGGTGCAGTTCCCCAAACTCACGCAAGGTTTTAACCATTTTAATTCGGCTATCCAAGGTCAATTCATCTGCACACAAGAGGATTCAGGAAGTAATGGGAGAAGTCTCTTCTACCTCGTTTTAGAGATCTTTTAGAATCAAACTGTAGGCAGCCTCCAAAGCAGTGAGCTCTGAAGACCTTTGCATTCAGTAACAATCACCTTTGTCCAAGCAGAGTTCAATTGGGCAGACTGATAGTCTTCATTCGTGTAGATTATTTTTTTTACAACAGATTATCTCATTTTTCTTACATAATTTCAATAATGTGTGAATAAATTTAAATAGCTGGACTACTAAATTCATTTTAAAAACCCAACCCTTAACAATGGTCATTTCAAACATAAGCAACAAAACATTCTGAGATTAAGAGCTGAACAGAGTTCCAGATGTACCAAGAAGCCAGAACATTAAAGGAAACAGTTTGTGTGTAAAAAATTCATTCTTCTCCCCATCACTCTACTTTTGCTTTACTTTATACGTCTTGGGGTAGTTTCTGGCAAATCGCTTTTCTACTTCTTCCCGCCCCTTTCCAAGTTTAAGTGTGTTGCTCACATCTAACGTTTTTTTCATTTCCTTTACAGGTGTATTTACAAAGCCACAGTATTTCCTTTTCGGAACAAATTCCAGAGCCTTCTTCCAGTCCGCAGTATCTTTCAAGGTTAATAAAATATGCATCATTTGATCCAGTGAGAGATTTTTGGCACCACTACTCCAAAGCAAATACTTCTCCAGTGGAAGGGCCGCAGTCTCCAGTCCCAATCGCTTTGCCCGTGCTAAGGAGAGTCCTGTTTTTATGCTCTTGTCAACCATTGACCCAACAATATAGATTTTATCGTGATCAAATGTTTTCATTACTTTGGGAGAATCAGCTGTCAGATAGATGAGCTTATCCTTTGGAAAGATTTCTGTGTAGCACTGGTCTGTCACTGTGATAAGCAGTTTGTCCCATGCCTCTCTATAGTTCTTGATAAATTCCCTGTGATAAAGGCTGTCCTCTTTGAAGTTACAGAAGTGGATGTGGAATGGATCCACAGATCTCCGATTGCAGCTTTCACTCTGTACTATCTGTCTCACTGTATTTGCGACTTCTCGGACAGACATTTCTTTTTCATAAGACATGTCAAATACTAGAGGCTGGCCAAAGATCATGGACTGAGCAGCCCTCCAGTTGTATGCTTTATCCATAGTGCTGGACCACAAACATATAAATGATCTCTTTTTGGTCTCATCTGTTTTTGAAGCTTGATCTTGTGCTTCCAGCCTCCTTTCCCTTTTCTCATCCATCTTTCTTTTGTCATTTTTCTTGTGAAGCTCTTTGAGATGCAAATATTTTAAATACTTCTTTTTGGCTGATTTAGAAGGACACTCCATAAAAGCTTTTAGCTGTTCTTCACTAATATTTTCTGGAACTGCTCTGCCAGCTAGCCTCCACATCTCCAAAGTCTCACGTGCAGCAGCCAAACTGGAAAGCTCCTTAGCCTCCGATACCGCCCCACTGACCTCTTCCTGCAACCCAGATTTCATTACCTTCTTCCACTCATCTAAATCTAGTTTTTCTGAGGGTTCACATGACTTGTCCTGCTTCAGACAAAGAGCTAAACTCAGAGTTCTACTATGTGGAAACAAATCCTTTTTCATCCCCTGTTGTGCAGCAAATGGAAGGACAGCACTTCTTACAATTCTTCTCAGAAGCATATTAGCAGACTGCATACTTAGACACGTGCTGTGTTGCAACAATTACCTGCAAAACATCAATAAGAGGGGAAAAAAACTTGTCAGAAGTCACAAAGAAAACACATGCAGATTTTTATTCTTAGTAACACTGACAGACAATAGGTTACTTCTTGGAGGATGCTAGAAATTCCTCCTTCTACTATTGAGTTTTTACTGTTTCCTAAATAAAAACAGCTTAAACCAGCTATACTTACTGCAATTCAAAGTGCAGTCAAACAACCTTCAAGAACTGTCCAAGATCTCTTCAAGTTATCTGTATCATATGAGAAGCCTTCACAACCAAAGTCAGTGAAACGCTGCATGGAAACCAGAAGTATTTTTATATAATTTATCTATTCTGTGAAAACAGAAAGAAGAGATGGAAGAATAACAACTAGTACAGGAAATGATAATCTTTTTTCTTTTTGCTAAATTGTCTGTGAAGTTGGCATAGGCATATAAAGCTGAGGACATAAACCCCCCCCAGTCCCATTAATTTTATCCATATGTATTTAGATATGAAGGGTCTGCAGAAAGAAAAACACACCCAAGAACATTTAATAGTTTCCTTGGCCCATGCACACTACTGAACTAAGCATCAGTGAAGTTTCAGTCCTTGAGGAAATGTGATTTGGACAAAACTAGAATTCCTAATCAAAATTCATAATCTTCCTACTAAACTGAAAACAATGTGATATACAGAACAAGGAGTTAAACCTAATACTGGGTTTGTAAATATGTACCTGCTCAGATAGAGGCACAGAAGGCGCAGTGTATTACTTAGAAATGTTATATAACCTGGCATGCATTTTACTATACAGTAATTGGCCAAATTGGTGGCTGACCGCTCATGTTCTAACCTTATTAAGATAAACGAACCAAGAACAACCAAGCAACCTACAATGTGAAAATTTGTAAGTATTACAATAGAAGTATCCTTAATTTTGTATTGAAGCATTAAACTACTGGCAAAAGTAATAATCAAAGAAGCATGGAGAAATCAAGGGATCAGTTCCTCAATTAACTTACATTACTGGAGCTACAATAAATCAATATTGAACACCAGATTTACACCATCAGAATAGCTGATGACAGCTTTTGATAAAGCCAAGCTACCTTCCATTGTGTCATTCACACTAACATCATTACTGCAAGAATTAATCTAAGGCTCTTTGAAGAACCTAGATTTGTAGCACTGCAAGTATTTTTCCCTTTTTTTTTTTTCCTTTTTTAGCATGACTGCACTGCAACTCATCTCAATAACAGAAAGGCTCTTCACTGATATTCCAGAGACTGAACAACTTGCCTTACTTCTCCAGCATAGCTGCCCACTCAGAATCTCAAACTGAGTAAGGCTGGAAGGGGCCACAGCGAATCATCTGGTCCAACTCCTCTGCTCAAGCAGGGCTACCCCAGAGCACATGGCACAGGATTGTGTCTAGACAGGTCTGGAATATCTCCAGTAAAGGAGACTCCACAACCTCTCTGCGCAGCCTGTTCAGTGCACGGCCACCTGCAGAGTAAACAATTTCTTCCTCATGTTCAAGTGGAACTTCAGTGCGCCAGTTTCTTCCCCTTGCCTCTTGTCCCACGGCTCAGCACCACGGGCAAGAGCCTGGATCCATACTCTTGGCACTCCCTTTAGACATTCACTGGTGAGGCCGGCTGCAGGGGGACAGCACTGCACGTGCACGCTGCTTAACAACTTTTAAACCAGCCCCGGCGTGCCCGAGCCGCTGAGCGCCAGCTCACACCCCCGCAGCCCCCGCTGTGTCCCCCAGACCTCCCGGGGACACCGGCGCGCCCGCTCCCCGCGCTGCGGCGGGGCCCGCGAGGACTGCGGGGACCGCGAGGACCGGGGCACCGCGCCCCGGCTGGCGAGAAGCACCTGCCCCACGTCCGGCCGCGCTCCCGCCCGCCGGGGCTCGGTAGGGGTAGGGCCGGGCGGACCCCGAGGTACCCCGCGGTCACCGCCGGCCGCGACCGCGCCGCCACCGCCCCTCACCTCGCGGAGCGGCCCCCGCGCCTGCGCGGGGCGGGCCCGGCCGGCCGCGGTGCGTTCTTTGGCTGTCCCCGGCGCTCCGCGGCTGCACCGCCAGCGTTCCGGTCTGTCTGCGCCCCCACGGCGGGCGCTGCGGCGGGCGGGGAGCCGAACTCTGCCGTATTCCATTCCCGGGGAGCCCCCGGGCACCGAGGGGGCTGCCGGTGGGTGCTACCGCCGCCCCTGGTGCGGGGCAGGGTCTGGCCCCACCGCCGCAGTGGGCTGGGGCGTGAGGCAATCGTCTGGGGCCGAGGAGTTTGTCAGCCCGGCCTGCTGATCTGTGATGTCTCTCTCTCTCTGCGCTTCCCTCTCTAGCTCTCTTCTCTCTCCTTCTCCCCGTTTTTTTCTTTTAAAAATTTAATAGCACAGAGAAGTTTCGCTTCTTTTTGGCCCGCGGGTTGTTTGATGATGTGTTGTTTTGTTGGTTTTTTTTCCCCTAACTGTAAGGAAGGGATTTTAGTGGAGACCGTGATCTGTCGCGATGAGTTTTCTGCTGCCAAAACTGACCTGTAAGAGGGAAGTGGATCAGGCAATAAAAAGCGTCGCTGAGAAGGTGTTGGTTCTCCGTTTTGGAAGAGATAATGATGCTGTTTGTCTGCAGCTCGATGATATTGTAAGACCAATTTTTCGTTTTTGTTTTGTTTTGTTGGGGTTTTTTTTGGGGGGTTTTGTTTGTTTGTTTGTTTGTTTTAACGGAACGTGCAAGTATAGTTGGTGCATAGAAGAGGGCTTTGCTTTTGCTAAGATGGGCACTCATTAAAAGTTTGGTAACAAATATAGATGAAATTATACTGTATTTATAAAAAGGTTTGAAAAGTAAGCATCTGTGTTACTATTGTAGTGGCTGAACAAAGTGCTTGAGGTAGACAAGATGTGATGATCTATACCCGCTTAAGCTGGTAACACGTAAGAGAAACAGACTTTATAAAGCTTGCCACCCTCTTTTCCTCGTGTCTCAGTCTAATTGTCATCTGCCTTTGTCACTCTTTCCAGCTTGCAAAAACAGCTCATGACCTAAGTAAAATGGCAGTCATTTACCTGGTGGATGTGAACAACGTCCCAGTGTACACCCAGTATTTTGACATCAGTTATATTCCATCTACTGTATTTTTCTTCAATGGACAGCACATGAAGGTTGATTATGGGTAAGTCATCCTACCATTGTCTATTATGTCTGTAAGAATTATCAGTCTTTTTCTATGTTATCATGTCTGGGGAAGGTAACATTTGAAAACTGTAATGTTGTTACCAGCATCTGCTTTGAGAATTCTGTAGGAAGCCAAAAGGATGTAAAATAGTGAAATATTTTGAAATATGCTCTGATGCAATAAGTAGGTGAAATATGCCTGACTGCAAAAAATAGTAAGAAATTATTAAAATCTTAGACATGACACTGCACCTGTTTGACCTTTGGAGGTCACAGTATACTTCTGACTTGGTTATGCCATTACAAAGTTAGTCCATTCTTTCAGAAATACCAGATCAGAACTCCTTATCTCATTTGGGCATCTTTTCACATTTTTAGGTGTTTTTTCTCTGAATACTTTAACGTTACAATTCTGTCTTTATCTTATGCTTATATTTAGGTCTCCAGATCACACCAAATTTGTAGGAAGCTTCAAAACAAAGCAAGACTTTATAGATCTGATTGAAGTGATCTACCGCGGGGCAATGCGCGGAAAGCTCATTGTGAGAAGTCCTATTGATCCCAATAACATCCCTAAATATGACCTTCTTTACCAAGGAATTTAATGGATTGACCTGAGATAAGAATTACACAAATGGACACTGTTGTAGATCTCTTTTTCCTTTGAGCACTTTTGGCCTCCTTTGACATTGTGGGACAGTTTGAGCATTTATCCTGAAGGATCATATTGGTCTCCTGAAGACAGATATTCTGTCACCTCATGCTTCTCTCGTAAATAAAGCTACATGTTCATGCACAGAGTTCACAAAAATGACTGTTCTTTCAGTTGTGTGCTGACCAGCCCTTACAAAACAGGCAAGCTGTGTGCATCTCCAGTGCAACTTTCTTCAGGAAACCAAGGCACTCTGATAATTGACTGTTTAGTACCATTTTCATTCAGATGTAATAACAGTAAACTTGACATTATTAAAAAAAGCTGTGCCTGCTCTCAAGAGCTTTCAACTGAACATGCCTTTCCAATAGAATCTGACATTTTTCCCATTGCTGCATAACAGGACAGAAGTTTCTTCTGAGAGATGATGACTGAAATCTGAAATAGATCTAAACACAAAGGCAAGTTGACGCTCTCTTCTCTCTGATACCCTTTATTACTGTTCAACAGCTTTTTTGACTGAGATTGGAATGTACTACACTTGTAGGAGGTTTTGTCATCCTTCAAGCGATCCTTTTTTGTAGCCATTGAACACTTTTGACTCCCATGGGCTTGAACTGGAAATTAAGAATAACTCTTTTGTTTACATTGACCTTAAAGATTATTTGAACTTCTGCTTGTACAAATTGCAAGCCTTGAGTATGTAAATTAAAAAACTTTGTTTCCCACCTCTGTCTAAAGTTAAACAGCTGAGTGGAAACAGCAATGTCATTCCATTGCATCAGTTTGCTAACTGCAGGTTGCCAGACTAGTCTATCTGTATAGCAGCTTATGTCCAATATTCTCACTGACTTAGTTGGCTTTAAAATGGAAATTATTTTACCTCCATGTGTCATGTTTGGGGCACACCAACTCAGACTGGAGGGAAAGTAGTAATGTGTACTTCCCTGAAGCACTGTTCAGCTTAACAGTAAGTGTTTCAACAAGGAAGGTGGATGTTGCAGCTCTTGAAAGATTTTAAACAATACATGGTACATAGAAAGGAGGAAATGGATTGTTTACATGCTTTTGCT
Source organism: Dicaeum eximium (assembly GCA_013396995.1). NCBI lineage: Eukaryota > Metazoa > Chordata > Aves > Passeriformes > Dicaeidae > Dicaeum > Dicaeum eximium. The sequence goes on along the minus strand of VWZP01001472.1, from coordinate 109,389 downwards.
GTTCCAGATTTGGCCTTCTAATGAAGCTAAGCGCTTAAGCAAATGTTTTCCTGTTAGTTTAGTCTGATTATAGAGCCAAAACTATAAAATGTTTATTACAGAAAATTATAGATGAGAGATATACCTTAACATCTTTAATTCAACTTTAAATTTCACAGCTAGCCAAAGGGTTGTGGCTTCAGGCTTTCAACAATGCATATCTTTTCTAATAGTTAACTTTTGTGTTTTTCTTCTCAAAACCAAACAAACTAGTTTCAAACTTACAACTGTGAATTTCTCTACAGTGAGAGGAAGGTGCTTAGGTAACAGAAAGATGCAGAGGCACTTACGAAAGGAAGAGACCACTATCCAGAACAAACCAGTGTACCTCTATTTATTGCCTCTCTTCTTACTTGTGCTGCTTCTGGTTGTAACAGGCGAATTCCTCATGGCTGTTGTGGTCTTGGCTTTCAGTGTGTTCTTCAGGTACTTAAAGATGGGTTGTAAGCACCAGGAGGGTGCTAAACCATACTTTTCTGTTCCAGCAGAGAAAGTAGGACAATTTACTCTCATGAGAAAGTGCACAGTTTTATTGAGGGGTTTACTGTTTGACACCCATTCTCGGCAGTTTTTGCATATCCATTCCTGTACTTCTGGATCATGTCTGCTCTGGTGCTGCATGTTGTGTGTGGAGTCGATGAACGCCACAGAGTACACTTTATTCATCACCTCACGTTTCCTCTGCACCAGCAGATCAACAAACACCAACCCACCATAGCCATGGGCAATGAAGGCCACGTTCCTGGCTGCACTCTTTGCAATGAAATGATCCCATACATACACAGTATGCTCCTCGGGGCTGCTGCTGCCCCTCTTTGGGATCCAGCAGGCAGACTGTGTAAAAGTAAGTGCTTCTTCCCTGGCAGAAAATCTCTCCTTTTCAGTGTTCAGATCAGTGATATTGTCATTGGGGTTCAGTACAATCACTTCCCAGTGGCTTTGTAGGGCCATTTTGATGAATGGTATTTGTGTTCCATGTCTGAGGCCCTCACTGACAATTGCCCTTCGCCCCCACTGCCCAGCACAAAAAACTCCACGGTCTTGAAGAAGGATAATTAGGCTAGAGGAACTTGTTAGTGCATCCTTGCTCATGAAAAAGAAACTTCTTGGTTCATCCTCTGTAGCATCAGTAGGAATATAAACCTTCTGCAGCATGCAGACTCTTTCCAGGAGCTCATAAACATACTGGGTAATAAAATGTCCCAGAACTTCATAGCGCTTATGATTCTGCTCATGTCCATTCTTGTAGTAATTGAAAACAAAGGACTCATTTGTATCCAGGTGCCTCAGTTCTCCTTTTATATTGAAGTCGTATTTTAGTTCCTCTTGATACTCTGAACTCTCTGTTAGTTTCCTCAAACTGAGTTCACGCTGTATTTGTAACCACTACAAATTAAGAAGACTATTACGTCAAAGTTGTGATAGACCTCCACACAACACCTGTCAACCCACCCCCCCCTTGAATTAGAATTCAGATTCAAAAGCTGTTACAAATTAAATACTTGTTGATCCAGAGTATTTCATGGTGATTTATAGTAAACCAGCTGCTTCTTAGAAATGTCAGTTGCGAAGTTCCAACAGCACTAAGTCCCCTGCCTTTATTACGCCTTATTTCAGTTTGGTAGTTAAAAATTTGTAAGCTAGCGTGCTTATTTAAAGATCTGTTTAAGATAGTTTGAATTAAAGACTTTAAGAAGGAGGCACATGTACAAGTGTACAAGGTTCATTGTTCACTTGAACAACTTTTATTGTGCTGTCTTCTAGCCATTATCTTGTAACTCCACTGAGTTTCAAGGCCACCTTTGAAATAGAGGCCTTGGCTGTTGGAAATAGTCCAGTTGTTGTACTGGATCCTGAGTTTTTAAAGAAAGTAAGCTGCAATTACTAAGGACTTCAACCTTCCCATTGCTTGTGTACCAGCATACTCTCCATGTTCTTCTACCTTCAACTGCACTAGAACAGATAATACACGTATATGTTTGCTTTCTGCTAATCGCTCTAGTTAGTCATTCATCCTTGCAAGCTCTTGCCACATGGAAGTATAGGAATGGATGACAGAAGAGCCACTCTGATCCAGGAGCAGGACAAAAGAAAGTCCAGGCAGCAAACTATCATGAGGTTGACCACCTCTCAGTCCCTTTCGCTCCTCATCCCTAAAAGATTGAAGAGACTAATTTCCCAGCATACTCTGAATAGGAGGTTACTGTTCTTTTACTTCAGCTACTATTCTTTTACTTAAGCTACTGAAAAAGCAACATTGCTTTTTCAGTTCCAAAACAAGGATATGTGATTCCAAATTAAACGTGAACATCTACTTTACAAAGCATTGTGAAGGGTTGCTTAAGATTTCAGGAGGCAGAAACAAACAAACACAGTTTTACATAAGGTGCACATATGACTTCCTTCCTAAAATTGCCTACAAAATGTGAAATGAAAGTTTTGAGGCAATTAATAATAGTTTATCACTTTAGAGTTTACTTACATAGCAGCTTAGAATTGTATACTTATTAGTCCAGAGGACTGATTTTATTGTAGTAACACAATTAATTATAGAATTAAAAAGTAGCAATTACAGATTGTTCCAGATGCAGCTGCATAACGCATGTAGTTCTTTGTTGTAAGGCTGCATTCTAAATCAGCATTGATAGCTGTTTGTACTTCACTGTCTATATATAAATGCAATATTCAGGGTTGTATATGCTGGCAGGCTTTACAATTGCTACCTTAATTTAAAAAACTTGCTTTTGGGGGAAAAATAATCCCTCTCTCCCTTCCTCCCACTTTTCTATTCAGATTCTAGAATGCTTCAGATGTATATTCAGCTGGTGCTTGTTGCAGAATTTGGCACATTCTAAACACTGCTGCAGTATAAGTACTGTATAAAATTCATAAAGATTACTCTGTTTTCCATTTAAAACCACCTTATTCTAGTAAAGCCCAATATTACCATATGCTCTTCTGTAAAATCTGTCATCATCATAGATGGAAATCTTTTTCACTCTGGGAGTGTAGACAAGTCCTCTGCATGAAAAAATAAACCCAGTTATGGTTTCAGTTTTCATTACTTTACGTACTAGGGCGTATATCCACAAGAACTGTCCGTAGCTGATAATTTATGGCCACCTAAAGCGCTCCAGATAGTTCCAAGCTACAAACTAACCTCTTATGTTTGTAGTTCACACATGACAGGAAGTTAAAGCTAAACCTCGAGTATTAAACTAAACATTTGTCCACACCAGTTTTAATTCCCACTACCAAGAAGAAAACAAAGCAGAAAGCTCCACATAAAGCTTACAATTCTGAAGCTACCCTGAAAAAACCCCACAAAGCAAAAAAACCCCAGCCAAGAAATCTTCGTCTCCTTTTGTCTGCAGGAGGATTTTTAAGGGCAGCAGCTGCAAACCGCGGCCAGCCGGGGTTATGAGGGCGCTCCCGGGCTGTGCACCTCCTGTCAGGGGATTAATTTGGCGGGGTCTGGCTGCCCACTGAGGGAAACGTCATTAGCAAGGTACAACTTAAACCTGGGTTGGGGTCACTATTGCTTCTTTAGAAGTAATATGGTTTTCTCGGTTTTTTAATGGCTTTTAGCTGGTCAATACCGAACTCATCCCGAGCAGGCTAAAGCTCGGAGGTCCTGAGGAGCAGCGTCCGGGGCGCGTACGGGTGGTGGCTCCGGCTCGGCGGGGCGGTGCCCGGCCCGGAAGTACCCGGGGAAGCTGCGCAGGCGGCGGCGGGGCTGGTCCGGGTAAACAGCTCCGGCGGTGGCGGTGAGTGCTGTGGGGGCCGTTCGCCCCCGCCCGCTGCCGGCCCCTCGGCGGGGGAGGGGGGAGGAAGGCAGGGCTGCAGCCGGCCGGCAGCGTCTCGGGGGGGCCGTGCGGCCGCGGAGTCTGGCGCGAGCGAGGTGAGCCGGCAGGGCGGTTGAACGAAGGGCACCGAGGGACGGAGGCAGGGCTGGTGGCGGCGTTGCTGCGCCTCTGGGAGAAGGCTGAGGAGAGAGTGTGAAAAGGTGGAATTGCTGGCTCAGGCCCTCGGGATTTGCGGGTTTGTCAGAGGGAAGCTGTTCCCCTCCTAGCGGGAGGAGCCGGGGCTGCGGAGCTCGGGGCCCGCAGTGCTCCGCCGGCGGGCAGCCCTGTGCGGGCCGGACTGATGCGGTGACAGCCCGCTGTCGCTCCTGGGTGGTGCCTGTTCCCCCGAGCTATCAGGCGGGCCCCGTTTGTCGGCTCTTCCTCGTCGCCGGCGTCGGAAGAGGCAGTACTTTGGTTTTTCTTTATCGGTCTGTTCTCCACCCTGGGGGTATATGGCTCTAAGTTAAAAGAACCGCTGAGATAAGTCCCCGAACCTGACTTCTTGAGAGACTCCAAACCAGCTGTTATCTTTGAAGGCCTTATGCCAGAGTTATATAGAATGTATATAAAGAGAATACCTATAAATGCTGGAAGCTCTGAGGCTGTGTTCTTCTAGTGATGCAGTTTATAGATTTAACAGGAATCCTTGGCTATTATTTATTCTTGGAGCCCTTGCAGTGGTACAGATGTCCTGTTTTACTCCTTTTCTCTCTGTAGTCCACGTGTGAGCTGCTTATCAGTTGTGTGCTTGCAGCAGGGAGTTAATCAGTAAGTGTCTTAGCCAAGGATAAATTCTAGGACAATTTCATTAACAATTCTGTCTATGCTGACGATCCAGAGCCTTGCCCAGGTATGTGTCTGTCTTGTATTGTGGCTGTCAATTACTTTTTACCAAGGCCTTTAGTGACAGGAGAAGAGGGAACGGTCGTCAGGTTGAATAGGGTTTGATCAACCTGATCAGTTGAAAGATATCTCTGCCCATGGCAGGAGGGCTGGACTATAAAATCTTTTAAAATCCCCATCCAACCCAAGTCATGTTATGAATGTGTTTTCTTTGCTGTAGTTTGCGCAAAAATTATTTTCTTGTTCTTTCTTAGTGCCTACTACTGTAGTTCTACTTCTCTCTTAATCATTAGACCAGAAATTGTTACGGTTTTTTATTTTTATTTCTTTTTTTTCTTTTTCCCAGTAGGGAAAACCATGTCAGGAAGAACATCATCTTCAAGTAATGTCAGTGTAAGTGTTCCCAAAATTTTCACCATTTTATTTTGATGCTGTAGGTATCCTAGTGTGTTCTGATGTGTTTGAACAACCAAATTCATTCTTCATTGATCTAACTTTTGCGTTGTTGGAACATGCTTTCTTTGGAAACTGTTTATTTTGGTAGTAGTCAATACTAATGTCTACTGTTGTACGTTTATTAATGCATTATAGGCTTAGCATTTGATTATACGTAAACAGGGTGTTTTCCAAGTTATTTTAAGACCTAGGCTAACACATAAAATTTTAGAGTAATTTGAAGTAAGTAGAACAGCTGCAAAACTGTAAAATTTGGTTATCTGCAGAGATGTATTCAGAGGCTTCTTATGCTGGTGTGTATCTTTTCCTAAACTATCCCTATTAGAAGTAGTTTCTAGCAGTGGGAGTACAAGTGGTGAGAACAAGTGGTAGACGTAGGAACTGGTGTGATAGGGTAAGGTCTGGGTCATCTAGTGGCCTAGAAATAATAAGCTGTTTCCAGCACTGTGTTTATGCATTTTCTCTGGCCCTTCAGGAAAGTATTGCTGATTTAGATGAGTCTGCTAAGTGTGTATGCACATGTATGTGCAGAGTTAGTCACTTTTTATTTGGGAAAAGCTGCGGCAACTGCATACCTTGTGTTTAGCATAGATTCAGACCTCTCTTTGCCTGTTGACTTTGTGCTTGGTCTATAAGTTAATTATGGGCATGATGTAAACCAACATCATCTTAATGAGTGCAAGCATTGGGAAGATGCTGTGTAGTAAGCTGGAAATGTTGCTGGTTAATGTATCTTGTGCTTTTTATCCCTTTCTGTCAGTTGTCTCTTCTTTTTACTGAGTCTGACTTTGTGTACTTAATGTTGTCTGTTATGTCATTACAGAGGTTATCAGAACCTCTTTAATTTTAAATGTATGTGTTCTTTGGAATCTCATAACAGAAGCTGCTAGTCAGGCAGCAGGTGGAGGTCTGAAGTAAGAAATCTGTTCCTAGTCATTACAGTTCAGATCAGAAACGTGCCTTCTGACTGATAAATGTGTTTATAGGCCACTTCTAAAATAAAACCAAGCAAACAAATTTGAAAAAAATCTACTTGTAGAAGTGCCTGAATAAGAAGATGTCTTGTTTCAATCCTTGCATGTTGATTGAAAAGGAAGGGAGGTACTTGTATTGGAAGTTGTTGCCTCTGTGTGACGTTTGTATCCTTTAGAGTTTGAGGAATCTGTTATTAAAGGAATATTTGTTACAGTGTTTGACCAGCAAAGGCAGCCTGAGACACTGTACAGAAATTTGGGTCTAATTAAAAAAACCCCTTTATTCTTAGTTTTAAAGAAGTGTAGAAAAGGAGTAAGAGCACTCACAATTCAGACTGAAGAATTGAAATATTATCTCATTATGGTGCAGCATGCTTCCTTAGGAGCTGTCTGAAGGACTACCTGCTGAGCTAATGAATGCAGTTAAGGTACTAATAATTAAGTTGTTAGCATCACTGTTCTGGAATCCCTGCTTGTAATTTCATGTTACAATGCAAGGCATCTGGTGGCTTGCAAATCAAGTTCATAGGATGCTTTACAGTGTCCATCATATAGAGTAGCTTCAGCTTTTCCCTGCCTGAGCTAGATTCAGTTGTCTGAGAGATGTAAATGTTACATTCCTTCTCTGATACATTCTCATCTGGTTGTATTTGCAATGTCAGGTTTTGCTTCTCGGGATGCCTGGAGCAATAGCAATGCTTGCTCTTTTATTCTTTCAGTTGACATTAACTCGTTTAATTAACTGATAGGAAATATAATCCTGTTTCCTCATCTTGATTAACTAGTACAAATTTAGTTTGATTACTTTTTGTTTGATTTTTAAATGAAAAACCTTCTTTCCTTCATATATTTTTTTCTGAACTGGTGAAATTCCTGTGGATTACTAACTGCCTTCTCTTTCAATAACTACTTTCAAAATGCTGGCTCCATTTCTGGGGGAGTTGGCAATGACAGTAGCTGATACCATTTTGAGTACATTTAAGTCTGTTTGATGCTAAATTATACCAAAATACTTGTACTATTATAAGATGTAATTGTTCTTCATCCTGAATTTTTTCTTTTGAGAAAGCAAACCTGGTCATGATATTCAGCTATTTTGTTTTCTCTTTATCATTCTCTAAACTAAGACACTTAAACTAGAGTGTAAACAGATCAGAATGAACCAAGAAAATTGTGCCAGTTGATTGGTTGTCACCTTTTTGTCTTCTTTGAAGATGTAAATGTAATGAAATAGAGCTTTTCCAGATGGTTCATGTGTTAAAACTACCTCATTATGTGGTATGACACATGATTTGGGATCAAGCATTAATGAGGAATGCATTTCAGATAAAGTCACTAGTCAGTGCTTCCCTTACAACTTTATTTTGCCCAGTTAAGACAACTTTGTACATGGCTGTATGTCAGCTCATAGCACCAGTGGATAATTTAGTTTTACCATGTGTAACATCATCTATTTTCAGTTTCGTATACCAAAGAAGAAAACAATCACCAAGTCAGAGGATGTCCAAGTTCAGTCTCCTTTGGCAAGGCTCCCAGGCTCCCACCATTGTGACTACCCTTTAAAAGAGGTAAAGAGAAATTCTTCAGAGTGAAAAATGTGTAGGAGAATGTTACATGAGGTTTTGGTTTAGTTTTGGAGGCTGAGTTTTTTCAACACCAAGTGCTGCCTTGTGACCAATAACTAATCCAGACTGTCTTGAGAGAGACAAGTGTGTAAGTCTCAAATTTGTTTGCAAGCATACATTTACAGAAATGGGACTCTTAGAGCCATGTTTCCTAAATCATTGAAGAGCATTTTGTCTTTGTGTGTAGTTTGAATCTATCTTGAAAAAAAATCGTTAATTTAAAGGTAAATATGACATTTAATTTTTTTTTAGTTGATAGTCTTCTGACTACTGAACTTTTAGGTTATATGTAGTTCACTCAGCAAACTTTGTTATATGGAAATAACCTTTACATTGAGTTTTCAGTTATCCAAGAGTTTAAGCTTTTAAGAGAATATATGAGGTGCTGTATGACTCTTGACAGAATTTTAGGGGCTAATACAGAAATAACTGTATTAAGACCAAAAGACTGTAAAAGTCTTACAGGATTTATCATAACTGAGTGTCTGGATCATCTCAGTCATATATAGAAGCAAATATTTGCCTCTATAAATCTGTTCCAAATTTGGTAAGCATTTCATATGTCAAGTGTTGGAAACATATTTTGCTACTCTTGTTTCCTTCAGCTCAGCATCCAGAGTTTGTTTCTGGCTTTAGTGCTTTCAGAATTATGGGCCTGGACAAACAGACCTCCTCCCCGTCAGAGGAGGTTGAAAGGTGTAGTAAGGGAAGGTAGGAATTTTTCTTGACTTAGAGTAGCACTGGTAATGTGACCCAGGTCTCTTAGTAGGCCAGGTCATTTGAGAATGCTGCAATTGAGACTCACTGTAGGGTTATGTTCTATACTGGTAAGGCTTTCAGTGAGCAGAGCATCCAGTTGCAGTCATGTTTTGCAATGGAGGTGATGTCTCCTGTGGCTACAAGCAGCAACCTCTTAGGCAGATTCAGACAACGCTTGCATGGAGTTCTTCCTGTATTTCTCGCTGCCTCTATAAAAATGATGATTTGAATGGTGAATTAAAAAATACTTTATTTTCTTGTCATTTCATGGATGTTGTCTAATTTTCTGTTTCCTATTTTTCGTACCTATGTCTATATATATTTCAAACTTTTCCATGTATTGGGGGATTTCAAATGCTTTAAATACTGCCTAGTTTTTATGTTCTACTTTAACAAACTTGATTGTGAGTTCTCAGAATTTGCACCATGTTGTTTGAGAAACTTTGTGCAGTTTTCAGTGATTTGGATGTATAGGTGTTTGCTGTGCTTGAACACCAGTGGTATGAGGTGAACTAGATGGTGTTTGAAGGCAGGAAGAGGGGAGAGCCCCATCAAATCAATTACTTGCTTCCAACTTTATTAATGGGCTTATTTTGCATTAGAGTTAGTCTCTATGGTGGCAGAAAGTTTGATTTGGGATGCGCCTTTCAGATTTAAAGTTTGTAGAATATGCATGGGTATGAATTTTTCAGATGCGCTGAACCACAATGAATGCGCTTTCAAACCACACTTAGTCAAAAATGTCTAAAAATTGTTTGCTTTCAGCCTGAGTGGCATAATTTTCAAGCATCTCTTGAGTTTATTGTATTTTGAATTTTAAGAAATGGGGAAGATTAAAAGGAGAGTTGGAGGGCTGAAGGTTTCTGGAATTGCAGCAATAACTATATTTTGGTGGGGGGGGCTTAATTTATTTAATTTGAAAATATAAGTACTTTCTGGCAAGGTAAGAGAATTTGGAAAAAAGTGAAGTCTTGCTGTTCTGGGGTTTGCCGCCTAAGTACCAAACCTTCAAATAGCTTTTCCTTCTCAGAATTTTATATCTTTTATATCCATATTGTAACCTGTAAAATTCGCCTAAATGCGCAGTTGGCCTCTACTTTCTGCATCTTGGGTATTTGTGATTGTGTGGAACAGGCCTAATATTTAAGTCTGTGTTTGGTATAGTCCCCCTTGAAACTCGGAAACAATGGAGTTGTCCTGTGTATTTCTTCAGGAGAAAAAAGTTCTGCTAAAGATCAGGTGGTATGTGGATTCTTTAAATCAAGCAAATTAATTCTTTGCAAAATTGCTGTATATGCTCTTCGTAACTTTGATATATTTGATCAGCTGCATTGTTTCAGTGTCACATTTTTCTAGTGCATTATCCATTACGACATATTCAAGTTTGTTGAAATCTGCCAATTTTGTTTTGTTTCAGTGGAGATTAAGCGCCAACAACCGAAAGCCTTACACAAAAGGAAAAAGGCAAAATAATTGCAACAGACACAGCTCTAATGATGAAGAATCAATTGGGTAAGAAGTCGTCTCAAAATTAGTTTATCTCTGTGTGCGTATTCAGAGTTTCACAGTCTTTCTTGAAGATGAGTGTCTCTGGTCTCTAGCTAATTAATTGTGTCATGCAGAGATGGTTTTCAAGCTCACCTTCAGAGAATCGCTTCAGTGCTCTAATGGCAACTGTAACATTTCCTTTGTGTAATCTCAGTACAAGACTGTGACACTAGAATGAAGGTGCTTGCTAGAGGAATTACTGCTTGTTAGCCTGCTTGGAGTCCTGAAAAGTGTTCATTACTTTCTTAGTGTAAATTTTCCTTCTAGATAAGAAAATCTAGGAGGAAATTTCCTTTCCTAGCTATCTTTAGATGTGTAAGAAGCGTTCCAGAATTCTTTTTCTCATCCCTTTTTGTTCTGCCATCCACACTTGGCCTGAGCTTTATCAACTCTTTAAAACAATTAAAATATCCCTTAAACAATATGGTGATTAGTAGTGGAAGGAAGTAAAAAAAAAGGAGCTTTTTCATCTCTGTGTTACTGTCAAGGCACTTAAATAATTAAGACTGCAGATGTGCCACTTCTTTATTCTCTGTTGCCAAGAGCAAATATCTTGGTTTCTTTGAGATTACAGCAAATTATTGATATGCTATTATAAGATAAAATCATCATCTTCAGAGTCGTCAGCTAGGTAATTGTTTTATCCAAGAAGATTTTGACACTGTGATTTCTGTAGTTGACAAATGGAAAGGAAAATGTAGAACTAGATTTATTAGCAGCATCTGGGAAACATACTGACTTTGTGACAAAATGAATATGTTTGTCATAATGAAACAGTTGTTAGGCCCCAAATCACTTAATTATAAATTAGTGAGTAAGCATTCTCTGCCATGTTTTCTGACTGGAACTAAACTTGCCCATAAGTGGTTTCTTATCAGCAGAGGCTGTTAAAAGCAAAGAGCACAGGTAATGAAAATGGAGGTGATTTTGACACTCCTGAGTTCTGTAGGTTTGTGGTTTATGAATTGTCATTGTTTAGCCTGGTCTGTATATTCAGAATGCTTCAAAGTGTTGCAGGGAAGAGATGAAATTGTAAAAGATGCTGAGTTTATTTTTCATACCTCCTCAGAGACAGAGCTGTCAGTTTACATGTATTTACCTCAAAAAGCTTCTGTCAGTAACTTTTAACTGAGGGAGCAGCTCACAGGGTCCTAACAGAATTTAATTGCAGGTTCCTGAATTTTATTTATGTTGTGATGTGGTTGATATGTGATATCAAGATATCAATCTCCAAAGGTCTTTCAGTGAACTTTGAACTGATCTTTAAACATTGAGAAGTTTAGTTTCTTTAAAGCTGCCTTTAGATATGTTGTATATTAACTTTCTGTTTATTACAATATGTAAGAGACTTTCAAATAGCATTTATAGTGTTCCATAATTTTTACACTAATTGTTACCAGCACAATAGTGAGAAATTATTTAGACTACAAAGAGACAGCAAATATTTAGATATTAAACCTGTACATTTTTCATTTCCTTGAAAAAAGATATGTCTCTAGAGACTAGCTGGAGCCTCTCTGTAAAATAAATGTACTCTCCTGTCTGCAATGAAGCTTATACTAAGTGTTAAATTTGGGTACTCAGTGTTTCTCAGTAAGTCAGAATCAACATGGTGACCTCATTGCATAATAAGTGGAAAGAGCACGCAGGTTCTAAAGAGGTGGTGTTTGTTGAGCAAGAGACTGAGAACTGACAAAACTCAAAAGACGGAAGAGTGAAGTTGTGTGCTGCAAGTCTTTCTGATGCAATAGTTTTTATTCCCAGTGAGGCATTTTTCATTTGCAGTGCAAAGCAGGAAATAAGTCCTAATGACAAATTCCTATTGATTTTAAAAGCAATCTATTTTATTGATAGGAGCCAATCTCAGGTGTTTAGGGAGATGTGTTTCATCTAAAGTGTTGCCTCAAGACTGTTGTTGCCACCTAATTTTAGTCATAAAGGACAAAGTAGATATATTAGCACAAACCTACACCTTCACATGGGGTTTTTTTAACTTCTGGATTACAAAATTTGGTAGTCAATGGCTTCTGTCAGTTGTGCTGTGATGTGAGATCATGGGGGCTTGTAGCAGCAACTGCAGCTGCTTTTGCTTGTACAGCTCTGCTCCTGGGCTTGTGAAAGGTGTCAGGGGGTTTGTCTGTGATCCCAGAGAGGGCTCCTAGGGTAGGTTAGTTCCCTAGTTAGTGGGGAGGTTGGAAGGAGTACTTAAAGAAGATATGTGCAGCTCTTTCAGGTCGGTATTTTAAATGTTCAGTGAAATACATGTTACAGCTGAATCAAGTACTGACCCCATAGCAGTCAGGTTTTTGTGGCAGTCATTCACATACTAGTCCCCCTTGCCCTGACAAGTGCATTTGGTCAGTAATAACCTCCTAGTCCAGCAAAGCAAGGAAGTTCATAGGTTGATGTTTGTTGGTCACTGATTTCTCATCAACTGGGGAAAGGTCAGGACTTTGAAGCTGAAGGAGGACAATCAGAAGCTTTCCTCACAACGGGGTGTCATCAGTGAACACATCCATCAGTGTTTCCCATTAATGGCAGTGTACCATGTTATTCCTTTGGGCTCTGAAAGGTCAAGGAGCTCCTGGCCTGTGCATGTGCCGCAGAAGCTCAGATAGCGGAATACACATCAAGTCTATTGGTGGCTTTATTCTATAAAAACACAGGACAGACCCTCAGCTTGTATGAGAGCTGAGGGAACAACCCTCAAACTCATGTGACATCCCACTGCCAAAATATTTATTTCCCAGGACTTGGGTTTACTAGAAAGAGAATATAGCCATGAAGATAGTGGTGTAGACAATTAATAGTAATTTAGTCCCAAATGAGCCAGTAGTCTCCTTCTCTCATTTTGATCACTTTCTAATAGAAATTTGAATGAATTTGAGACAGCAGTTCCAGCACTGGTGTGTGTACAGAGTATGATCGTTGGGTAAGGAACCATATCAAGCAGCTGTCATTATTGTGTGAAATAGAGGTCAAACACTTTCCGCAGAGGTATAAACAATAGCTTTTGTTCCTATGTTTTATAATATAGGATAAGTCTTTTTTTGCATGTGAAAAGCGATGTGAGACTTGTCAGGAGCAGCTAACAGTATTTTTCATAATAATATTTTTTGTTTATTCCATCATTACATGCATAAGTATGTTTTCATTATCTTTGCTTTTGTATTTTATTTCAGTTTTGGGTAGGTAAATGAGAGACTATGGTAGGTCATTCTTTTAGAAACAGAAATAATTGTCTTTGGTTTTCCTTCACCAAGATGCCTCCAGTGTTACTGTTATGCAAATTACTTGCTGGGTTTGCTAGTGGGACTTGCTTTTAATGTATACTTTGCTTTTTTCAGTTTGACACTTACTTTAATCTTTTGAATTGGCTTTTGCTTGAGTTGCTCACTTTATTCTGTGGACAATTTAACAGATAATTTAGGAGTCTGTGTCCCAACCATTATTTACAGATGTACCAGCTGGCTTAAGTTTAGACGTTTCCCTGAATCTATTATACTCCCAGTCTTACTGACATGATTTTCAAGAAACACTGCCAGAGGCCATACCCCTTTTAAAAAAAGGAAAGCCATTGAAAGCTCTTATGCTCCTCTTCTGCTCTGAAGGTTAGGTTATAACTGGTTCAAAAACTTCAATCAAAACCTGGTGCCAGATAAGAATTGATGCCTTGGCCTGGTGTGACAAGAGTATACTATTGACTTCATTGATGAAGGTTCCTCTCCTTTGCATAGCTTTCCAGTGCAAAGCTTGCTTCATGGAATGTGTGTGTGCTTGAAATGATGAGATCATTTTTGCTAAAGTACTTGCCTAAAATCTATAAACCCCATTTAAATCAAGGGAATGGGAACATTACAAATTCAGTTCCAAGTAACAATCAGTAAACCAAATTATAAAGGAGCCTGTTAAGGTCTAGCCTGGTGCTGAATTTTCAAGGTGGCCAACAAACTATAGGTAGTGAAATTCTGACTCCTTTGCTTCCTGCTGTGGACTTTTTCTGTCATTTTGTTGTTTAAATACTCAACATTGGAAGATTTTATGATATCTTTACAAGTCTTGATCATACATGGTCACAGTGTCTTTATTTTAATTGTGTGTTCCCACTGGGCTAATTACCTTGCTGTTAGAGCCTAAATTTAGTAACATTTCATTGTGATATCATATGTTTGAGAAATAAAAAGAAATGTATATATAATTTCTGTGAGATGGAACAATGAAAACTGAAAGAATTGAGATCTAGGAAACTGATAGCCTTGGTTTGTTTCTAGTCAAGAGAGCTGAAGTGTTCCATAGAGAATAGCACATTTATGTTGTTTCATGATCCCGTGCAATAATGATTTTAAAAGATATTTTTTAAGAAGCAATTTTATGGTTCACATGTGCATATTGCTAGGGCTTACTTCCATGACTGTTCTCTATTTGGAGGAAAAAACACCATGTAGTTACTTTAAGGTTTGATTTTTAATATTGAGTCCTTTTGGAGGAGGAGGGGAAATAGCTTAGTCTTTCATTGCATTATCTCTTCTGGAATCCCAAGAGCTGAAGTGACTTCAGGTCTTTAGTCTTCAGTAACTGGCCCTATAAAGTAGTTTGAGTGTTTCTTGTCTTTAGGGAAGAATTTTAAAGCACAAGAGTGAATGTCTAGTTTCAAAAGATAACTTGTACAAACTTTCTTGATGACTTTTACCTTGAAATTTTCCCTAACTGCTTCAGTTTCTGTAAATTTTCTTAACAGTCTGATAAGTACTTGTGTAGCTGAATCTTCTAATTGATCACGTTTCTTAAATATTTATATTATCTACTTCCTTAGGTACTGCTTATTTATTTCTTATTTCTAATATACATTACAGTGGACAAACAACAAGTGATGTAGAAGTCTACTCTTCTGAGGTATTAAACTCTGGTCCATGTGAGAGCTCAATGTTTCAGAAGTCCAGAAGAAAGCCAGAACTTCTGTTTTAGTGGGGATTTCTGTAGGAAAATAAGTATCTTGCTTCCTGTGCTGAATCAAGAACATTTGCCAGCCTTGGGATGTGCTCACTAAGCTGCTGCAATTGAGCTACACCATTTAAGACATCAATGTTACTAAACTGGCCCTCAGGACTTGTGTTCACTTTCTAAGCTTTTCAGTAATTAAATCATATCTTGAAATGAAACTCCAGTCTCTGGATCCTTAGAGTGTTGAACAAGCCTCTCTGACATCTACAGTATTTGAGGCACATTCTCAGAACACCTTTTTGCATTAGCATTCATAGACTATATACAGAGCTAGGTGAAAGAAAAGAAAGCCTTTACCAGACTGCATAAAACATTCTGGAGCATTACTGTGCTTTATGTTGGTATTCAAATGAGACTGTCTTTGCACATGTGCTTTTTGTTGCTCTCACAGAGCCAATGTCTCACTTGATAAACCCTGGATTGGTTTTCCAACAGCTAATTAGGACCAATATGTTACATAACACTTTGTCCTGTGTCTGTGTCCTTGGCATCAGAGTGCCTTAAGTGGGTTTTGGGGTCCTTTTTTATTGGTGCTTTTTCTTTTTCTTTTGAGATAAAGTCTTAGCTCTTTTCCATCAGTTTTTCTTTGGCAAAATTCTGATAGAAGTTCAGAGAGTGAAGAACACTGCCTCCACTTGAGCTTAAGTTACTTAGGTTTGTAAAGGAGCCATTTAGATTTATTGTGCATTGTCTAAATTGTGGTCTCCAAAGTGTGGTGTATATGAGACAATTCACTGGGATACAGGAAGGAAATATTTTTGTACAATTACTAAATATCATCTTTATTACATTATTTTAAAAATTTCCATTTCTGTATTTAATAATCATAGAATTGAGGTTGGTAAAGACCTTTAAGATCAACCTGTCACTAGTACCTCTCTGTAGATTTTAATTAAATAAACTTCGTAGAAGGTACATGCTCAAAATACTTACTGCTAGTAGGGATGTATAATTAAAACATTTTGGAGACTGCTGGTCTGGGAAAGGCATAGCAGAGCTCTAGGAGAAAGCAGGTCATGGTATACACATGATGGCGTTCAGGGGTGCAGAGAACTCATCAGGTTGACAGCCATCCACAGCTTATGAGCAGGTTGTCCAAGCTGTGGGTAGGAACATGTCTTTGCAGGTTCAGTGAGGGGTTATATGTTTTCTGAATATAGTAAGCAACCAGGGAGAGGAAATCTCAATGGCAAGATTGAAAGAGTGAAGTAAAAGGCTTATGTGGAACATCTGCCCCAAATTCATTGTGTTTCACTAGCATGGCAGTTCCAGACCTTATTTTAGGTTCAAGCATGTCTGTCCTTCAGCAATGAGTTAGCATGCCATACCTGTATTTGTCACTAGGTACTATGTAACCAGGCTGCTGGGCTGAATGCAGCATGTCTGTGGGACAATTACAGCTGCTTGCAGATGTAAACCCACTGAGGAATAGGAGCCCTTTGCTTAAGAAATGTTACTGTAGCATGTGTGTAACAGCTATGTGAGTAGTAAGGTTTTTTTTCCTAGTTATTAAAAAGAGACTTGCTCTACAGTAAGAACAATTTTTTTTTTGTTATGCCAGACACGCAGTAGGAAAAAACCCAGTTCTCACTTCCGTAATCTTTAAAACCCAACAAATTAGCCTGAATTTCAGTGTCTTTGTAGGACCAGCTTTTGGAAAACTCCAGTTCTCAGAGGTTTGAAAATAAAGTAAATCCTGACAAATCATCTATGATCTATAATGCTTATCAGATTAATAAATTCAATAAGCTGAAGTCCTGCCATTAGGTCACAACCACCTTATGCAGCACTACAGGGGCTGGAAAGATGCCCGGTGGAAAAGGCCTTAGTCATGCTTAGTCGAAGCAGGTGAAAATGAGTGTACCCAGGTGGCCAAGAAGACCAGTGGCACCTGACCTCTGTCATCAGTAGTGTGGCCAGCAGGACCAGGGCAGTGATTGTCCCCTGGTACTTGGCCACTGGTGAGGCCAGACCTTGAGTGCTGTGTCCAATTCTGGGCCCCTCATTAAAAGAAAGACATTGAGGTGTTGGAGCGAGTCCAGAGAAGATCAGTGGAGCTGGTGAAGGGTCTGGAACATAATTCCTATGAGGAGCAGCTGAGAGAACTGTGCTTGTTCTTTTCTGGAGAAAAGAAAGCTGAAGGAAGACCTTATTGCTCTCTAAAATTGGATGAAAAGAGGTTATGGCAAGGTGGGTGTTGGTTTCTTCTCCAAGACAACCAGTGACAGGACAGAGGGACGTGTATCAAGTTGGGCCAGAGAGTTTCAGGTTGGATAGCAGGAAAAATTTATTCACTGAAAGAGTGGTTAAGCACTGGAATAGCCTGCCTGGGGAGGTGGTGGAGTCACCATCCCTGGAAGTGTTCAAAAGCAAGTAGACATGGCACTTTGCAGTATAGTTTAGTGGGCATGGTGGTATTTAGTTGGAGACTTGTTATCTTGGAGATCTTTTCCAACATTTATGATTCTGTAAGAAAACTGTCCAAATTACTGGCCACAATGCAGAATTGATTCTATATGTGAAGACTTCAGCACCAATCTAGCAGAACTACCAAAGCATAGATACTCCTTTAAAGAACTTCAGTAGGGCGTTTTTACTGACTTTGTAATTCATAATTCTAAGTAATTTATTTAGTGAAATTGAATAGAAATAGTTGGAGCTTCAGAAGTGGGAGATTTGTAATAACTTTTTTCCCCAGCAAGATCACAATTAATCTGCTATATGGAAACAAATAATATTTGTGGTTTTAAAATATGACACAAAATGAGTGCCTATTTTAATATCCTGCAAATGGTCAAGCATACACTTTCAGAGTAGCTTGTAAGGCCATAGTGACACCACTTCCAACATTTTGTGATAACAAGATGCACCAAAATTTCCATTTCAGTGTTTCTGCACTGAAAGTTTACCTCTTCAGAATATCATATGGTTATGTTTGTTATTCATGCCAGAAGGAAAAACCTTTAAAGGCTGTCCTGATCAACAGATGAGTTTGTGATTGCTCTTCTCCAAAGAGAACTGCATTGTAAATTGCCAGGGCAGTGACCATAATTCTATAAGGTATGATACAGAGACAGAACTCTGTATACAAACTCATAGAATATCTTTGTTGAATTCATGTGACTTAAGTTCTCAGCACGCTATTATTAATATATTGTTATATGTATGGCAGGCAACCCAAAGTTATCTTGACGAATGTCCTGAGGACAAAAATAGGAAGAAAATAGACACAGGCACAACCTAAAACTGGTGTTAATTTTTCTGATGCTGACAAGCTGCAGTCAGATCAAGTACCCTCATCATCTGCTGCCAGTGTAAAGATATGGCAGATTTTAAACCCTACTCTCCAAAGTATTTTTCTCTCTAAAAGGTATATTGTCTTTTCTTCGTGTCACTAAACAAAATCATTTTCCGTGCAGTTATTTCTTTGTGAGAAAGTATTCTTTACTGTACCACAGCTTCCTTCTTCATGAACTGTATTTTATCTCACTTCACTGAATTCACTTGTAGCTGATTCCTTTTGATAATCATTGAGACAGATGGTGCCAGGCATGCTGTAGTGTTTTTCTGATCTAATGGCTTCCAGATGTTCCTGTACTGTCAAGACAAATTAATTCTGGTTTAGCCATTGGATTCTCAAAATGTTTGGGTTTTTTTAATTCTCATAAAAAGAATACACTTGAATTTAACTGCAGCGCTTTTCTCAGAGAAGATATCAAAGTGTATCTTCACTGTTACTGCTTTAGACTACTCATGAAAATAGGAAAACTGGCAAAAATTATCAGAAGAAAAGCATATCAAGTCTAGTATCTTCTTTGCACTCTTGCAAGCAGTGGTCAAATGTAGATATTCAGGGAAAAGCATGGCTAGAGTGAATGTTTTATTCTCTGGGTTTTCTGTTGAGCTTTGATGGCAGACAGTTTAGGGACTTCCTTTATTGGAGGTTTCATGCAGTCTGCGTGTTTTTCAGTATAAGAATTTTTCTCTTTAAGTTGTATCTCTTAAGTTTTTATCCCCTGTGGGTCTCTGCAATTCTGTCTGGAAGGTAGTCTCCTGATGAAAAGCAAAGTTACATCTTGGTGCAAGAGGAGATTGGAGTGCTCTCCGGACATCACAGAGTCTCTGCTGGAGGATGCTCTGTAGATGAACACAGACAGCAGGAGAATTATGCAGTCAGTACCCAAAAGGCAATGTTGTTCAAAACATTCAGAAAGGCCATAGCCTTACAACCTAATCCAAAATAAATTACAGTGGAAGTGGTAGCATTTAAATCCCAGTCTGAGAAAAGAAATGGATATGGGCTATACAACAAGCTGGCTGCTGTGACATAGTATGAAGTAAGTTGAGTTGCTCTTACACATAATGTGTGTGTTCATGTGGGAGTTGTATCTTTATATTTCTGCTTGGCTTATTTTTGATGTTTGTCTGTTTTAACACCTGGGGGTATTTTTCTTGGTCTTGCTATACTGTAGAGTGCCACCTCATATTTGAGGAGTGGAATAAAATCTAATACTACCTTTTGTGTACATGCTACTTTTCTGCCTGTTCACTAGGTGCTTTAGAAAATTTGCTCTGGTCTACTGGAGGCTTCTTGTTCACAGGAAAATCAAGATTGTTTGTTCCAGATTTCTGAGAAATGTGTACAGATACTGCATGAAAGCTGTTTAGAGATAAATATTTACCAGTTTTTAAACAATACTGCAGGATATGTTAGAGGCAATGCAGTGTGCATAGTATCTGGCTAAGGGAAAATTACATGGCTAGTTTTTCTTACCCTGGTCTTATTTTCTGTTTATCTGCTTTCCTTGTACTTTAAGTTTCTTAATGAGATTTTTTTTTTTTTGCCTCTAAGGGACTAAAAATACTGATGTTTAATTATCAAGCCTCTAGGATAGATGAATTTAACAAGAAGCTTGTTTCTCTAGATTGCAGTGCAGTACTTATGATTTACTGTTGTATGTATGGCAGGCAACCCAAAGTTATCTTGACGAACATCCTGAGTACGAAAATTGGAAGAAAATACATAGACAGCCACGTAATAATTGATGCAAATTTACCTGCTGCTGACAAATTGCAATCGGGCCAACTACCCTCATCAGCTGTTGCCAGCCTACAGACATGTCAAATATTAAGTTCTCCTCATGAAAGTTCTTTTCTTTCTGAAAGGTATGTTACTCACTGCTGATTTTGCCAGTCTTCCTGGAATGACATAACTTCACAATGGAAAAGAATTTCCCTGAAACAACTTTTGTTCTCTTTTCTTGAATCAGGAGATCAGTTTCCTGAGTGCAAATTAACATGCTTCTCCAATGAGCCATTTTAACATTACATTTGTTCTGGTTTGCTGGACCTAATGTTAAAAGGCTACTTTTCTTTCTTAGAAGGAATTTCTGTTTGCAATGCATCACTGTTTTGATTTGGGAAGAAGCACAAGTGATTCAAACACATCTAAGTTGGTTTTGTGTCCAGAACCAAAATCTTGCTTTCCTGTTAATGTTAATGTGTTCTAGCATGATTTGAAATAACTTCTTTTGCAAAATATCTCCCAAATTCCTCTCTGTGATAATTAATTTCTTTTCACAATAACCTACTGGTGGTCTCAGTATTGCTAATAGGGTGGCTTTGGTTAAGGACTATGTGTGTCCTAGTACCAATTAACATCTACTTTTCATCTTCCTATATTTAGGTTGACTGAGCATTACAGTAATGTTTGACATATAAAACTAGCAGAAATCAGATATTAGAATAAGATAACATCTTTTTTGGTCTAAAGTGGCAGTTGCATTCAAAGTAAGCTGTCTCCTCTTGTCTGTTATGGCTACATCTTTGCTCAACAGCAAATTTTCCCCAGGAAAAAGTAGCAGGAAATTCTGAGGAGGACAGTAGAAAGATGAAGAAGAGAAGAATGATGTGAGGGTTTTTTGAAGGCAGGAGTAATTAAGGCAGGAGTTCCCAGGTTAAAATTGAGAAAACTCAGTCATATTCCTTATTCTGATACATCAACATCTTAGAGAACTGAAAATAATAGCATTTTTTTTTTCCTATTGGGTTGCGCATTGCTGCTTAAATTAACCTGACAAAGCTGCATTTTAAATGAGATTTAGCAAGAACAGTTTATTAGGCTGTCTCATTTTAAAGTATCATATTTATTGTTAATAATTTTCTGTAACTTAAGGCTGACTGAAGTGTGGGGTGTTTGTCTGGATTGTTGTGAGTTTAGGTTTTTGGTTTTGTTTTATTGCAAAATAAGACTAATCTTTTAGTATTGGATTTTTTCACTTTGTAAAGTTTTGGATGATGGGAGGTAGTGGATTTATAGAGAGTAAAACATGAACTACTGTATTTAGCACTATAAATCTGAGGGTACATCTTGTGTATTTTTTTTGGGTCATATCTGCAGCACAGTATCATATATTAAGCACAATAATGGTTTGAGCTAGTAATTTTTTATACTAGTTGTGAACTCAACTTGCTTTAGATTTGGAGTGGTTCATTGTTTGAATGATTAATATTCTGTACCTGTTGCATGGTTTTCTAATGTATTGTGTAAAAAGCTTGTTATCAGGAACCAACATTAGGATGATTTTTCACCCTTCCCCAGTGACTAGCACTTTAGTGTAATTTGTAATAGATACCATATGGGAAGTGGAGAATTGAGGAGTTATTTCAACAGTCATGGCTTGATCCTAGTTGCCTGTCTGTAAGTAAAGTCAGTGCATTACATACACTTGGCACTGATTCTTTTGGGGTCTCTGTTTTGGGGGAGAATAGTAAAAGTTCCCCGCTTGTAGGTGTTACACATATATGTGCACATGAACATACAGAGAGTCTTTTGTACCATCAGAGTAGCCAGAATGCATGCTTTCTGTTGCTGAAAATTGTGCTAGTTTTGTACTATGGAAATTTCAGATCAAGTTGAAGAATTGTGTGTCATCAGAACAGGGTGATAATTAGTTAACCTACCTCTACCAGCTAGAACTTAACTGCCAGCTCCCTCTTTCCATTCTTGCTCTTTGTAGTACAGAACTGGTGGATTTTTGTTGCTTTACTGTAACCCAGTGTGAAATGCATTTATTTAAGTGAGCACTGACCTGTCAGTATTACTAATGAATTTGAGGTAGGTTTTAAATTTTAAGAAACTTAGACTTCTAAAATGTTTACAGTGTTAGTTTCTCATGGTTGTTAAGAACACTATACAATATATATTGCCATAGCTTCATAGGCAATGCATGTATCTGTTAAGGGGTGCATTTTAAACTGAATTATCAGCAAAGCTGGCATTGAAAATAAAATATGTGGAATTTATGTATAAAGCAAATATGTTTAAGAAAATCTATTAGCTGAAACAGCCCTATTCAGGTGTTGTTAAAATCCTTAAATTGTGATGTTGGTGTAACACAAATGCTGAAAAACACTTGATGGTTTTGTATGGTCTTTTAAGACAGTCAAATCTATACAGCTGTTATGCATACAAATATTTTAGTTGAGAGAGAAGTATGGGTTCCAAAATCAAGTTATCTATAGTGATCTGCCTAGTCTATGTAAGACTGTCTTGTTCCATATACAAAATGAACAATAGCACTTAATGCAAACTACTTCTGTATGTGGTCCAATTCAGGATTCTTTGTGAATGGAAAGATAATCAGTAATTTTTTCACAGAGCTCATCACTGTAGTCTTGGAGCACTCCAGAAATCTTTGTCTGTGACAGACAGATACTGTGCAGAGCACCAATACTCCAATTTACAGATAGGTCACTAAAGAGTAGTCATCTGTTCAAAAAGTGTTCAACAGTTTTGGTTGTCTGGTTAGAGATGTCAATAATGTTTTTTGCCGTGGTGGGTGATGATTTTTAGGAGTCAAAGCTTGGCTGTTGGTGATATCCGGCACTGTGATGATCACTTAGTTCTTCGAAAATTTGAGACTACAACATTCTGAGTTGAACACATTGTAAAATGATAAACACAAAATCCATTTGGATTAAGTACGGTAATTCTTTTCTATTTCTTTCCCTGTCCCATCTCTCTCCACCACCTTTAAAGTTACTGTTTCAGGCCTTTTTGAGCAGGAATTTCTATTTCAAATAGCTTTCCATTTCAGGATCTTACTCAACGGATTCTATCACCAGTTCTGAATGTAAGTTAAAAAATACACTACATTCCCACCATGTTTGTTACAAAGGCAAGGATAGTCAACTGACTGTTCTCTCTTTTTTCTTGTGTTCTTGTTGCAGTCATTCCTTGCAGCAAAATAATGTTTCAGTGTCTAATCTCAAGCATGTCAGATTCTCATACTGTGCTTTTTAGAAGCGTCTGTTTCATTAATAATGTTAGAGTATCAGTGTATTTCCACAACTGGACTGAAGTAATTTGTGTTTCATTTGGCAAGGTCCACATGTTTATAGGAGAGGCAGAAGTTTGAAGTCTGATCAACTCTTGTTTCTGGTGGGATTTTTATTCAGTATTATTTCAAAATTAAAGATAAGTCATAGTTAATATTATTTACAGGTCTGAATGTTGCCTGAAAAAGACAGATGATGAACTGTGTAAATTGACCAAGGCTTCTAAGGAACTAGAAAAAATTAATGCTGTCACTTTCAGAAGACAAGAGCTGCAGAAGAAAGGTTTGTAGTGAGCAGTCATTTGGCAGTTAAGTATGAATTTTGGAGAGTGTTGTGATATTTTCCTTTTTTACCATAGTATTGTGAGGACAGCACAGAAATAAATTGGGGTGTTGCACACAGTGTATGTGTTCCCTCAGAATACTTTTTTTTTTACAGATACAGTAAAAATATATCAAATGCCTGGTTCTAAATAGGAATAAAGCTATGGTGATTCAAATCTGTGGAATAAAAATGAGACTGAGTGCAGCCTCACTGCATTTGATTTTCTAAACAGTCTTATAATAAAAAATGTAATCCATTAAGAATGCTCAAATGGTTTGTGAACCCTGCTAAAATATTCATGCTAGACATGCTAGACAATGTTTGCTTTCACTGCTGAAGAATTATGACCTCTGTGCACACTCTCCAGGGATAATGTGCTGTCTTTTTATGCTGGTTACTAATATTTGCAGATTAGAAAGGAAATTGAGAATATTGCATTTGGCAGAAGATAAAGAAAGACTGGAGTATAAAATGCTAATTCTTATTTGGAAGGGAGCTGTGAATTTGGTTATACCCTTGACTAATTATGCAAAAATGATGATAATTTTATAGAATAGGTTTTGGCAGCCATATCCAATTAAAAAAGGAAAGAACTTATTGTGGAGAACTTACTATACCTGCTTCTGTGCATTTTATATAAGACATAAACAACATGAAGAAATGTAAAAGTTTTTAAGGATAATATGTTAAATTACTTTTTTTTGACACAGAAAACAAGCACTGTGGTGAACTGGAGAAGAGGAGCAGTCACATGAACAGCGCTACTCTTACTCAGAAGGAGTCAGGCTCTTTTGATTCTGAGAAAAGGAAAAGAAGATATAGTGGCCATATTTCTGATGATTGTAATGCACACATTCCACAAAAGTCACTTGCATTCTCTGTGAGTTGCACTTAATTTTAGCGCACATTCACACACACTAAAGTAGCAGCAGTAGCAACATCCCAAATAAAAGGATTATGCCAATAAATAGGATTTATTATACAGGTATATTAGCAGGTATTACCTGTTGAGGGAAAGTAGTTCAGTGATGCATCACAAGGAGTGAATAAATGTTCTTCTGTCCACATCTTCAAAACGTGCTTTTTGTAGCAAAAAGGTTGAGAAAGATGAATGACAGTGTATCCTTCAGACAGGAGCATGGATTCAAACAATTTTGAAAATAAAGCATCGAGCTACTTAAGTTGAAGTTTCTTCCACAGATGATCTATAATTAGGGACTAATTAGGGGCCTTAACAGCAAATCTGCAAAGTAGACCTGAGGCTATTGAAATCTTGCCAATGGCATCTTTTTGCTTCCTCCTTAGTTTAGTCTATTGTACTTTTCCCTGAAGTTCTGTTCTTATCTATCATTATGATTTGAAAAAAACCCAACAAATAAAAGGCTGAGGGAATCAGTCAAGTACAAAGTGTGATTTATATTCAAGTTTCTGAATATAAACATCTCTTTAGCCTTCTGATTTAAACCCTACAGACAGGTAGTTACCAAAACTGTTAAACCCAGTTGACCAAGCCACTCTTTTGGAAAGTAAAGAACAGCACTGATTATTGGCCTCTCCATGTCTGACACTGACAGAGCTGCTAAAAATCAGAAATCCTTGTTCAGTTTGAATAGGAGTCATTGTGGCCTTTTAAAGGGTTGTCCCTCATGCCTTTATGTAATAATAGTCTTTGGAATATGAAGAGGGAGAAATTATCCTGAATTGAGCATTAAATGTCACTGTGTCAAGCTACAGTTATTTTTTCTAGCACATAGCTAATATCAGTGATCACTGATCTGAACCATCTAGAAATGTCAAGTAATAAACTTACATCCTGTCTCTGGTTCCTGTTTATAGGAAAACGAAAGTTTGGATTCAGCTCGGTCTTCTGGCGGCAGAATACCCTGTGAGGATGGACAAGATCACAGATCTAATCCTATTCTGGTGCCAGACTGTCCAGCAGAGAGAGACTCTAAAGACACTTCCACCCACAACCACTTAAGGCCTGCTCACAGCCACACAGAGGACTCTGCCTCAGAGTGTCCTTCCAGAAATTTGTCAAAGAAACAGAAACAGCTTTCTGCCAGCAGTGAAGATGTGATTTCACCCCAAGTTAGTATGATAAGGAAATTAAAGATGGACAAATCAGAGTACCTGAGCAAGCTGCGGAACAGAATCTGCAGGGGTAATCAGCAACTTGTTTCCATTGACCCAAGTATGTACTGTATCTGTGCTGATGACAATTACTGGTGGTACACTTAGGTACTAGGAGAACTCGAGCATAACTGGCTAGTTGAGACATATAGGGAACAAAAGATTGAAGACTGCCGTCCTGCTGTTTTTAATGCATTGTGTAGGTTAGAGAACAGTGCCTAGTGTTGGGATCTTGTACCTGAGAAACAGGATAGATGGCACGATTCTCAAATTCCAATCCTCTTTTTTCAGGTGATTTTGTGGCTATGGAAAAAAACTGAGCTTTTACTTTTTAATGATGCTAAAACTGAGAAAAATTACTCTCTTCTTTGAAGCAGCTGTGCTGTGTCCTTTTCATTTAATAGCCAAATAATTTTGGGGGTCTGGTATAAAAGGTGTACCTCAAGATGCAGGGCAGCGCTTGTTGCATACAATTCCATGCACACAGATCTTGATTGTTTTGAGCAGTGTACTTTGATATCATGTACTGCAAGACAGAATTCTTTACTTGTCTGAAATCCACAAGGAATGAAATATTCTCAAGTCTGTAATTTGTAGTATATGTATACTTCTTTTTTCCTTTTTAGTTATCCTTTCCAGCGATGATGAAGATGGACCTTCTGAACCACTATGCACAGAGCTGATGCAGGATAATATCACTGAAAATAAAGAAACAGACCAACAGTCTGACTTCTGTTTCTCAGCCAAGCAATTAGAAGGCAAGATAAAAAGTCACACAGAGCAGGTAGTCCAGTTTTTGGCCTGTGTATTGTTATGCCAATTTATTTCTGTAATGTTTGTTATAGAAAATGATTGTTTATTATGGTCTCAGCCACAAGCAGAAGCTGCAGTAATTTATTTCACAGATAGAATACTGGACAGTCTTCAGAGAATATCTCTGGTTCTGAGGCTTGGGTGTTTTTGCTACACACAATGTATTTCCTATTTTGACAATAAACATTTGGAAATATTTCATTTCAGAAAACAGGAAGATCAAACATCAACCTGAGGTAGAAACAGACACGATGAAGATACATCTGTGGAAAAATTTGTTTCCACACACTGTTTTATGTTGGTCATAGTTTCTTTTTGTCATCCAGTCCTCTGTTGTAATTCAGTGCTTATTGTAATTCAGTGTAATCCAGTGCTCTGTTGTAATTCAGTTCAAGGATCTTCATTGGCAGCAGACATAGATAAGGTGAAGTTCCCTTTCCTGTCAGGCTAGCTGTAGAACTTGAATCTAAAATTAGCCATAAAGGTTGT
Organism: Dicaeum eximium; assembly: GCA_013396995.1. Lineage (NCBI taxonomy): Eukaryota > Metazoa > Chordata > Aves > Passeriformes > Dicaeidae > Dicaeum > Dicaeum eximium. The sequence continues at coordinate 82,200 of VWZP01001472.1, read as the reverse complement.
TTGCCCCATTTTGGACTTGATTAGCCTTTGGCTCCTTCCTTTGAACTGGATCTGGGTTATTTCTGTAATCCTGAAACAAGTCAAAAGAGCCATTGCTGCCTCATCTCACAGATATATCAATTCAATCATAAGCATTGAATTGGATCCTGAAGCTTTGCTATGAAAAGAAAGGTATTATTTTGTTGTTCTGTTGTTTGAGTTTTTACTAATTTAGAAGTAAGTCAGGCGCACAGATCATGTCTTGGTAATGGAGGTGTAGCAAGGTACTGCTAGACCCATAAGGAAAGCTTTTTAATAAGAATTTTTTATGTGGAAGCTGGCTTTGGGAGTCAATTCTTACAAGTACCTAGAACGATACTCCTGATGTTACAGGGGGTATCTAGCAAGTCCTGTAGTAAATACACTTTTTTCCAGTTTTTAGCAGAGTCAATTGAAGATAAATGTCCTCTCAGCTTATCTTCTGGAAGCACACCTAGAAAGCAGACAAACCTGGCTCTGGATGTTCAATTTGATAGACTACACATTGGCAAATTCAAGTGTTTATCAACAGGTCCTGCTAGGGTAAGTTGTTCTATTATGCTATTTTGTGAATATTTAAAAATTAAAATTCTGGTTAAACAAAGTCAGCGCTACTTAGTGCGGAAGCACAGAGTTTGTATTATTATTGCATTAAATTCTTCTGGCTAAACAATGGAATGTGCGGTCCATTGCCTTGTGCATTTGGATTGCTGTCAGTAAAAAAGCTAACTGTGATTTGCTGTGGCTACACAGGTAAAGGTTGCGTATAAATGCTGTACTGGAACACAAGTAATACTGAGGAATTTTTAATGAATTCTTACAGAAAACAATGGCCATATTAATGGCCAATTCACATAACTTAAAATAAAGACCAATTACTTTTCTCAGAAGTAATAATTGTGTTCTAATAAAGTAGTTCATAATGATCAGACTTCAGATATATACTATGCTCTTGCCTTTTAAACAGAAAATTGCTTGCTTTGTGGCTTCAGAGAGCACAAAAGCAATATTAAAAGCTTTAGTGTGTAGACAATATGCTACTCACGGGGCATAGAAACATAAGTGAAGATGTTCTTTAAATGGAGCACCAGCTCCAGGAGTTTCAACAGGAGTTGGAACATTCTGTATATTGCAATCGAAAGAGAGATGTTTGAACCTACATATCTTCTTCTGCCTTCAGTAAGGCATTTTGAAATCTTGGATTGTAATAACGATTTCAGCTTCTCACAAAACAGCAGTTACAAAAGCATTTCATGGAAGTTTTCTAAATTAATAGGGAAAAATAATTTGAAGGACGAGTCGAAATAATTTTAAACTCAATGCTCTTAAGTGTAAAGTAGAAATTTTCCTTGGGAAACACAACTTTGTGCCTACTGTGGTGCCACAGGGAAAACCTCATTTGTTAGTATATATAACCTTTTGTCAATGTGACAATAAAGCATTTTCCATTTAGCAAAGTCTCTAACATAGCAGCAGTGCAAATGGAATCTTTAAAGGCCTTTAATTAAAAGATTAACATAAAGTAATACCAGCATAAAGTTTAACTATTTCTGTCGTGTCCTTACTTCAAGCAGTGCATCTGACAGCTTCTCACAGGTTGCTTTAACTCCTTCTGTGCCAAGTGTTCATCTTTTCTTTTTCAGGAGCCTATAGCCAGTTCTGCAACTTTGTGCTTATTTCTCAGTGCCTTCCATATCTGAAAATTACTTGTCATTTAGGTTCTGCAATGTCTTTAGGAATGTTTTTTTAGGTGATAGAGGCAATGTGAAGTCTCAAACTAAGCGTATTTGACTTGAGCTTAATGCTGTTTCCAACCTGAATGATTCTATCATATTATTTTCAGTTGATTTCACTATAAGGAAAGATGTGCAGATATTTAAAAATCCATAAATTGTTTTAATCAATTTGTAAAATGCAAACGAATTTATATTTTTTAAAAATCTTCTTTCAGTTTACAATGAAAAATATTGTGATCCCATTTCAGGGTAAGAGAATTTTCTTTTCTTTAGCATTTTCTTAATTGTATCTTTAAAGTATTGCATTAAAACACTAAGTATGTATTTCCGTTATGAATAATTTATAATCTTTCACAAAGGTATTAGGTATTTTTTAATTTTTTATGTTTGTCAATAAATAAAAGTTTTGGTGTCTATAGTGTAAGCATCAACAACTTAGCACCTTCGTGTACTTTTAAGGTGAATTTGTAGTTTTAATGGCATGCCTCCCATATTCCTGCATATTTCAGGTATTGGACTATAGTAGATATGACTATGCATGTTTTTGAGCTGAAACATTGAACTTTTCAAATTAGCATTTTAGATCCTTAGGTTTACAGAAATTTATGAGTAGACTAAAGCTAAGATGAATATAACTATAGATTTGCATTCAGTTGATTTTCCAAGATGATATGTGGTAGGAAAAGGTCTATGAGCTGTTCTAAGTTGAGTTGACTAAAAGCAAATAAGAATTAATGATTTGCAGTATTCTTTTTTCCATATTTCTAGGTATTAGAAATAAATAACTCTGGGTATTTTGAGGAAAAACCCAACATTTTTCAGGAAGAATCCTGCATACAGGTGTTTAGATTTTTTTGTTACAATTTGGTAACTTTGTTTTACATATTTTGATGTAACTGAGTTAAATATTGATTTCTCAGTATTTTATGCAATGCAAGGAATAAAATCTATAAGTACTGTGTTAATACACTCCAGTCATATCTCTCAGCATGTAATTACTGTAACATGTATGACTCTATCTATGGCTGTTAAGCACATGGTTTTTTAAAATTCTGTTTTCTACAGTGTCTCTTAAGAACATTCAGCTGACAGTAGATACACTGGATCTGAGAAGATTTGGCTGGTGGAAAAGTGGTGGTGGCTGTTCTTCAACAATTATTTTTCTTTTGTTGTCTGTGGATTATGTAGAAAAGATTGAAACCCAGATGCAAAAGTTAGTTACCAGCAAGCCATGTGAGTAATTGCTTTCCTTAAGTGCAATGAAAAGGTCACACCAAGTGGTCGTTTTACAGCTGAGTTTTTTGAATGCAGAGGAAAGCCTAAAGATCACAGAATCAGAATAAATGCTAAGTCAGAAGGATCATTGAGTCAAACTCATGGCCTTGCACAGCACCATCCCCAAGAATCACATCATATACCTGACAAGGTGTATGATGTCCGAGCATTGTCCAAATGCTCCTTGAACTCTGTCAGGCTTATGCTGTGACCACTTCTTAGGGGAGCCTGTTCCAGTGCCCAGCCACCTTCTGGGTGAAAAGAACCTTTTGCTAATATCCAATCTAACCCTCCTCTGACTCAGCTTCAGGCCATTGCTGTGAGTCCTGTACTGGTCACCACAGAGAGGACATCANCACCATCCCCAAGAATCACATCATATACCTGACAAGGTGTATGATGTCCGAGCATTGTCCAAATGCTCCTTGAACTCTGTCAGGCTTATGCTGTGACCACTTCTTAGGGGAGCCGGTTCCAGTGCCCAGCCACCTTCTGGGTGAAAAGAACCTTTTGCTAATATCCAATCTAACCCTCCTCTGACTCAGCTTCAGGCCATTGCTGTGAGTCCTGTACTGGTCACCACAGAGAGGACATCAGTGCCTGCCCCTCTTATTCCCCTCATGAGGAAGTTGTAACTGTGGTGAGGTCTCCCCTCAGTTTCCTCTTCTCCAGGCTGAAGAAGCCAAGTGGTCTCAGCTGCTTCTTGTATGACTTCCCCTCAAGGCCCTTTAGCATCTTTATGGCCCCTCCCCTGGATGCTCTCTAATAGCTTAATGTCATTTTTATATTGTGGTGCCCAATATTGCACATATGGAGTCAAGGTGAGGCTGTACCAGTGTAGGTAAGTTGGTTAGATCTGCATTTCTAAAATGCTTCATTGTGCTTTTATTTGGAAGAAAAAAACCCCAATATAATGTGATTCAAAACTACTGCTATTTAATAAAAAGACATCAAAACAATTTAATTGTAGTTTCTGTCAGAAGGCCTTCTGAAACTAGATTTATGTACAAAGCATCTCTCTTTAAAATATATGGATGTTTTAAATATCCTTACTCATGAGTATTGTGTATGCTATACAAAAGGCTTGGCAAGTACAGATTGAGCTGACCTTTGACAAGACTGCAGTGAGCCATTGCACTATTATTAAATAAAATTTCCACTCAAGGCCAAATCAGCTGTTTGGTCTTAGGGTATTATGGACTCATTGTATTTGGTTTTCTAGCATGAAGCTATGTAAAAAATAGAATATAACTTAGGCTCACATATTCAGAGTGGCACAATCATACAAGGTTTTTACATAAGCAAAATCATTGCAAATATCATCTACAAAAAAGATGATGTTAGTGTTGTCTGTGTGACATTTAATAGTATGCATTCCCTATACAGTCACTACCTGTATGAAGAAAAATTACAAGTAATGGCAGCTTTACATAAGGAGTACAAGTAGTTTGAAGCAAAATACTGAATTAAATTTTAGCAGGGAGCTATGTTTAGTTGATGCAAGTTTATTGAAGTTACTGGTACCTTCTGTAGACACAGTTCCCAGTGAAATAAGTGGAATGTGAGTGTGAAGATGCAAGGCATCTTCTAGTATTAGGTTTATTTGCATTGGTTACATCCTCGTTGGAGAAACTGTCAGGAGTTTTTATAAAATTTCTATGTTTGACTGTTTTATGCCTTTTAATGTGAATGTTTTGACATTCGCATTACTATGTCCTCAGGTTTTTAGAGACTTGTTGAAGAAATCAGTGGTGGTTTTGCAGATTGTGGAAATGGTTACCATGATTCTGCTCTACTGCCTTAATGTAATAATATCAGAGGAAAATATATTGTGGTGGATCTGACAGCCTGAGAGGGGTCAGAGTAGTTTCACGGCCAGGAGAGTTAGAAAGGACTTTAATAAGAAAACAGGATAGGCTGTGCTGGGCCATGCTCATGGCATGGCCAGACAAGTGCAGTGACCAGCAAAGTATTTAAATATGGCCGGTCCTTCTTATGCCCTTAACCCTCCCTTTGCCCATACTACTTCTTCCCTGAATTACCTGAATGTCTCTCTTTGCTGCCTTTAGGTCTTTCCTTAAACAACCTATATTATGTCTTGTGCAATCCCAAAATACTCTTCCTCTGCATCCCATCATGTATGCTGTACACCTCAGCAGCAACCCCCTTTGTCCAAAAAGTGCTCTGGCATTGACTTATCGTGATAGATTTTGAGTCTGGACCCTTGGGTGAGACTCTCCTGGAAGGACCCTGATTGTGTGTCTCTTCCTCAGTCCTTAATTTGGGTTCCTACCTGCCATTTTGCTGTGCTCCTCTGAACCTGTGAAAGTGGGAGTTCTGTGGGCTGATGGCCCCTGTGATGAACCTGTCAGGGTATTGTTTGGGCTTCCCCTCCTGCCATTGTCTCTCTAAGTTCCTTTGTGGGTGTTCAGACAAGTTTCTATCACATAATGTAATAGTTAATATTATCCATTCTCTCCTTTTTCCAGCCAAATCCAGTGAATTTGTATTTTTTGAGCTGTCTCAACCACTCACAGAATGGGAAGAAGACAGAGTGACTGAACTGATTACAGGCATCAGCAAGAGGAACCGAGCACCAAATCTTGCTGAATTTTTGTCTTTGAAACAAGCATTACCCTTGTTTAAGGATCTTTCTCCTGAAGAAAGCTCTTTCATAAGTTGCAATAAGGATCTACTAAAGCAATACATGCCAAAAGAGAATACCTCAGACGCTCATGAGCCTGTATTTCAGGTTAGTGGATAGCTGTTGCTTCATTCATCACGACTGGCTGGCGTTCATACATTTGAGTAAATTTTAGGTCGGCCTTCTTTCTTAATTCAAAGCTCAAAATATCCCAGCCATGATTACTTCAAAATTTGCAGTCAGCTAGATTATGTCCACAGAGGGATGAGGTCTGTAGACCTCATCAGTAAGTGGCAAGTGCCAATGCTTTAGATCAATTCATGGTTGTGTAAATTTAAAACCACAAGTGTTCTGCCCTTGTGGTGTCTCTAGGGCAGCAAGCAGGAAGTTAATCAAGTAATGAGTAATGGAACCATTTTTTGGTTGAGCTGGAAGTGCAGCAGAGGAGGAGCTGTGTAGATGGCCCTCCAGACAGCTTTAGATGTACTTGTGGGGTTGCCACAGCTTGAAAATGCTGAAATATTCCTCAGACTGCTGGGGAGATGAGTCTGTGCAAGTTAATGTGTTCTCTTGGTTTAATCTCTTGAGTAAATGTCTAAACCCAACCCCACATCGTTGTCACACAGAAATTACGTATCTTTGTTCCCATCAGTAAAAAGCCAAGAGACAGCAGATCAATCTGGTGCATGAAACTGGGGACTTTAAAAGGAAGCCAGCCAGCTCAAGTATGTTTGTTTTTAGGCAAATTCTTCAAGGACTATATTTTCAAACCTTCCAAGCATATACAGCTCCTGATAAGATAGTATGATAATTGTCTCCACTCTTTCATGTTTCTCTTCTGAAACCATTTCTGGCTCACTTGGTTAAATAATGCTTGAATAGGTTTAGAGAGATAATTATGAGCTAAGATCTGTCATTATTTTTTAATATATTCATAAATTTGTTGTTGTCTGAGAAATGGCATGTTTGCCCAAATACCAAAGCTAATACTTTGGATTTCCAGCAAGAATCCTCCTCAGTGATGCAGGGTACTCATGTGGTTTTTGGGCTTGGGTTTTGTTTGTTGTATTTTATGTATCAAGCTGTATAATGCTTTTTACAATTGTTTGTGTTTTTCTGGTAGGGATCAAAGCTAAAAGTGATCAGGCCGAGTTATGCCCTAGCAAATAAGCAGAATAGTGGTTGCTATTGTATCTCTTTGTCCTCTGCACTGAATGAAGAATGGAAAGAAGTAAGAGAAATGGGAGCAATTAAGAAGTAAGTGTATTTCATATAAATGAGAAAGGGAAAAGGTAAGAAATTAATTACTGGAATAAAAGCCCTCACTTAACTGCCATTCACTAGTGGATTTGAAAGTGTTGTATGAAAGTCGCTCTTCAAATCTAAAATATCAGTAAATATCAGTGTAGTTATGTGTTAAAAAACAATATGTTTTGGATGTGATGGGTGTGTTATAGGATGACAGTCTCACAGAAATTAGAGCAAATCTCATCTATGACTACAAGGTCATATCATGGGTGCATCACCAGGGAGGGTGGGGATCTCATGAGTTCTGTCAGTATCTATTTAAGTTTATCTTAGTAAAACTTACTAACTTAAGCTAAATTTTTATAAAATCTGAACAATGTTTTTTTTTTTTTTACTGTTCTGTCACAATCTTTTTATAACCATTTGTCCTATAGTATTTCTTCACATTTTATATAGCCATTATTTAAATATTTTGATCAAAACTAGAAAAACAGGATAAGGGTAAAAAATAGTCTGCTTTTCAAAAGATTTTATCAAAGTTTCAGAGTGCATTGGGGTGATATTTCTTTTGTAACACCTAAAAGTTGGAACAGGAAATGGTAAAGTTTTGAGAACTACTGCTTTTCACAGATTTTCTAGAAAATCTTCTGCATATAAGACAACCATATTCAGAACAATGTCACATAAAACAGTTTGTCACTCTTATGGCATGATTTGTTTTCTAGTTTAATTGTTTATCCACCCCCACCTGCAAAAGGAGGACTGGGAGTCACAAGAGAAGACCTAGAGTGCTTAGAATATGGAGAGTTTCTCAATGATGTCATCATTGATTTCTATCTTAAGTAAGTAATCTTAGCCCTTCTTGTACCCTTCACACTCTCTGGGGTGTGATGTGAATGTTACTGGAAATGTTGGTCACTAAATACAACAATTTCAGAAGTAACAATGTGATGAATTGGACATTGGACTCTTTTAAAAAGCTTTTTTGTGTTCTTAGCAGTTTCATTTGTTTTAATTTCATTGGTTTTGTCCCTCTGAAGGGCTGTGATAAAATCCGGACGGAATAACTGGAGGAGAAAAACTTCTTGGTGACCTTACAAAACAGAAAGTGTTAAGTAGGCAGTTGGAAAAAGTAGAGAGTCTGTAGCAGGATTTTATTTACTAACTTTGCACGAAGTGGAGCATCTTCTGCTATTCTGTGCAATTTCAGGTATTCTTCTGATGCAGATCAGCAGAAAGGAACACAGCTGATACATCTTGAGGAGGTTGTGCTTTGCTTAGCTACTCCAAGCCTTCCTGCTAAAGTTGCTTGTGAAAGCAATTTTTCAAGAACTGGCCACCAGTCCCTAAAGCTGGGGTTTATTTTCACTCTGCTGACTTAGACCTAAGAAGAATTCTGGTTCTTTTGAAGCTTCTCAGCAGGAATTACATTTTATTTGGCATCCAGATGGGTGCAAGAACTGTGAGCAATAGGAAGACTTGTCTAGAGGATAGGAAAAGGAAATGTCTAACAGTTTCAATGCAGTTTTACAACAAAGCCCCTTATATTTTGCTCTAAACTAGAGCTGAATAATACATCATGGTCCTCTGAATACCTGTAGCTTCTCAACACAAATGGAATATTTAAATAAAATAACTTAATACAACTGTTGTAGAAATCCCTCTGCTTCTAAAATTTGTTAAGACTTCTCACATTCTCAGTTTTCATTTTGTTGCAAGCAATGTCATGTGTGAGTGTGTTGCCCAAAGTAAAGCTGGAGGCACCTTGTGTAGGATAACTGCCATTATGAGAGCTTTGGCCTTCTAGAGTCACAGAATAAACACTGAAGCTATATTATATATAATATTTATACTATAATATTTATAGTAAAATTATCAGCAGGGAAATAATAGCTTTCACATACATAACCTGCAAAAGTGAAATGGACAGTTTAACTGACCTGTTCCATGCTTTTTGAATATGCACAAGTATAGCATTCTATAGGTTTATACTTGTTTAGGGGTTCAAGTCTGTCTTAATTGTAAGGGCTAGGTACCTAACTTTCAGAATCAAGTCAGAAGCTTGAATACTGGAGAAAAAAATCAGGGACAAAAAATAAATACAATTCGGCTTGGCTGTTACATACTCTGATGTGAATAGTTAAAATAAAAAAGTTTGGCGTGCTTAGTGGCTGTGAAGGCAACTGATACTAAGCATAACCTGAGTCTGATAAGTCATTATAATAACTGCCCTTTTTTTGAAGCAGTAACAGTACTTTCTAGAAAAATAATTTAATAATTTTGTTTTTTTCTTTGCTAGATATCTGTTATTGGAGAAGGCACCGAAACATGTTGCTGACCGTACACATATTTTTAGCAGTTTCTTCTACAAGTGCCTGACCAGGACAGAAAAAAACTCTGAGGGGGATGTCAAAGTTTCGTAAGTTTGTTTTAGATGTCATTATGACCAGAAACAATCTGTCTGTTGGTGCCACTTTGAAGTTCTGGAGATCAGCTACGAATCAGCATATGAAACAGTTTTTGGTGTTTTCCAGAGAATTAGTGATTAAGTATTGTAACTCACAATTTAAGCATACTGGTGTTCTTCCTTAAAAGCAATGTGATTCATACTGAATATGAATGGAAATGTTATCACCTTTCTCCAACTTTATCTGCATATTTACTTCAGACAATTATTTATTTGATATTTTTATCATAAATGCACAGTTTTGCAAGACATGCATAATTTTAAGAAATTGTGCTACTAATAATATTTTTATATTTACTGTGTATTTCATTTTACATATTGGTAAAAAATTATTGACCAAAGTTTTAGTAAGAAAATTTTATTGTATACCAAGCTTACACTTTTGTTTTTTAACACATGAGCTCACTGAATTGGAGAGTTTCCCAAAAATATATCATTAGCAGCCCAGGAACCCTGTATCACACTGTGTTTCCTGCTAACTGACTAAAGGGTAGAAGCACTCTTAACTCACTTCCAGTTTCTTCTCAACACTGATGTTTAAGGGCCAACCCACCAACATTAATTGTTTTCACAGAGCCACAGAATCTATTAGGTTGGAAAAAACCTCTAACATCGAGTCCAACAATTATTACCCAGCACTACCAACATGGCACTAAGCCATGACCCCAAATACCACATCTACACATCTTTTAAATACCTCCAGGCCTGGTGACTCAGCCACTTCCATGGGCAGCCTGTTCCAGTCCTTTGAAAACTTTTTGGTGAAGAAATTTTCCTAATAGCCTATCTAAACCTTTCCTGGCACAACTTGAGCCTGTTGGCTATTTTCCTGTTGTTTGTTACGTGGGAGAAGAGAATGACCCCCACCTCAGTAAAACCATCCAGGTGGTTACAGAGATCAATAAGCATCATCATTCAGCTTATTGAAGGCTTTTTAGTTTCTCTCTGAAGTGATTTTTTTTAATTCTGTTATCCATGAAGTCCCCAGATTTTTCATTCTACTGGCAAACAAGGCCAGCTGAGAGATGTGTATGCCATCTTGTTCAGGTGACACTCACTGTTGGGTGAAAGCTGTGTTGAAGGGAAGAAAAGTGAGACTTCTGTAATATTCTCAAAGATGTCTTGAAAATTCATGTAACTGTGTTTGAAAGAACATCGTCCATGATTTGACTGTCTCCTGACTTTATATGTTCTGAGGTGAGGACAAAATTATCCATTATAAGAATTTTGTTGTGCCTTGATCTGGTTCCTTTTACAAAGTCGGACTGTCCATAATCTTCTGGAGGAACAGGAATGGCACTCTTAATTTACCATATTTCAAGGACTGTGGCTTTTCTGGATTAGGAGATAGCTTTGGAAATTCTAGCTTTGTGTCTGGCCCTAGATACTCACTTGGTGACTGCAGATGGTTTGGGTTGTTAGTTTGTTTCAGTGGTGTTTTTTTGGGTAAATGCCTAGTGAAAATCCTGGCTCTGTACTGTTATATATGAAATGAATCTCAACAGATGTACCTCCTTAAAGACCCTTTGCTTCACTTTGCTCACACAGCTCAGGCACTGGACTTAGAAAGTTGCTTTTATAGGTGCTTTCCCAGGTTATAAACAGGCCTTCCCCTTTGAAGTTCCCAGTGCTTCTACAGTCATGTAATAGAGGAAGTTTGCAGCAAGTCTTCACTTAGTGCTGGGCCGTGCAGTGTCCTACACCAGCCTGGTTTTCCACTCCTTACTCATTTTCTCCAGTTCCTACTACTCTGAAGTTGTGTTTCTTAATCAAAGATGAGGATGGAATTACAATGATAAAAGGGATATCTGCTGAGTAGAGTGAATTTTGCTTTCATATTGGAGCGAAGTTCTGTGAAATGTTGGTTTCTATTTCAACTTGTGCAAACTAGGCTGAAAATCTAAACTTAGATATCTTCTCCCTTTTTTCTTGTTCTCCTCGTATTGTGTCCCCATGCTTTGTCCGTAGAGCTGGAAATGAAGTGTGCTCCAGCATTTAACTCCCAGAATTGGAGGGCATGTTTCATCTGTGTGTTTGCTTTAGGTGTGCTGCATGACCCTGTGTAAGGCATTTAGCTTTTTTCCTTCAAAAAGATAAGGTGTATCAGATAGTCCTTCAAAAGTGGTATTGTAAAGCTTAAGTCATGGAGGTTTTTCAATTATTATAGATCTGTATTTACACTGACTGGTGTTCAGATGAGGTTTTTGTGTTTAGTGCAGTAAATAATAATTGCAAGAAATCCATTCAAATCTATGAATGATTGTGGGTTTTTTTTTTTTCAAGAAGCGCTTAAGATGGTTCAGAAATGGTTCATTAGTCACTTGGGCTCAATGGTGTGCTGATTTATTTTTAATTTGTCTAGGAAGTTTCTAGAGTAAATGAAAAACCCACTGAGGGACTGGGGAGATGGAGTACTAATCCCTATGCCTTGCTTTGACTAAGTGGAACAAAATCAAACAATTGTAATTTGTTTTTTTTTTCAGAGCAGCACAAAGAAGACACAGAAGAGTAAGAACATGGACTCGCCATATAAGTATCTTCAATAAGGATTATATCTTTGTGCCTGTGAATGAGGAGTAAGTCTATGTTTTCAACACCTTTTCTGATATTTAAAGATTTCAATGAATGTTGCGGTGGCAAAAATACATGACTGGAAAGTTGCATCATTGCCCATGATAGATTAGGTTTTGAAGAAGTAACAAATGTGGAATGAGTAACTTTTGAAAACTGTTTAAAAGATAAAATGTTTATTCAGTGTCGACTTTGTACCTTTGTACCAGTGAAAATAACTGTTAGGTATTTTTCAGAATAATTTGTGTGTTCTTACAGTGAGTCCTGTGCACTTCAGTAATATTTCTATAAAGAAATCACAACAACTCATAGTGTCAATAGATAAAAGTAGAACTTCCATAATCTGTGTCTTGGCCTAGTTAAATAATTGACCTGTACATGGAAACTCCTGTTAAACTGAATTATCATTGAAAGGTACATAATGTAAAACAGCTGTGGAAAGCTGCCACACCTTCAGCTATGTTCAAAACTGGGATCACCATTGCTGTTTATTAGTATTTTTTTATTTTGGGTTTTAGTTGAAGTGTGGAATGCGTACTCGAACGCTGATAAATGGCTGTGGTGGGTTTCTTGGGGTTTTTAAAGAGATTGATACTTATTTTTGCTGTTATGCCACAATGCAAAGTAAAAACTGAGGGAGAGGATTAGTAGGAAATGCCATGAAAGGAACATGGTAACGATAGTTGTGTGTCAAACGGCAGTTGTCCATGAGCTGTCAATATTATAAAAGCTTTTCATAGTCTTTTCAGAACCAAATGTTAGAGTTTTGATGTTTTTTCCTCCCTCTCCTCATGCAGGTCTCATTGGTACATTGCAGTTATCTGTTTCCCTTGGTTAGAAGAAGCTTTGTATGAGGAGAGTCCCTGTCAGAATTCATTATCCCACCAGCCTCAGCAGTCTCCACTTGAGCCAGAGAGTGAGAACACTAGAGCTGGTTCAGTGCTCTTAAAGGGTGAGGAAGAGATGGGCCGTAACAGAAGTTTATTCTCCAAAGGTAAGTAATCTAGGAGAAAGTTATGTCAAGCCATGAACAGTTCTGTGTCCTAATTCAAGGAGGGAAACTATGTGAAAGATAATTTCTAAAACTTCCAGACTGATGTAGTATGTTTATATGTGCCCATGCATAGCTTGCATAGCTGCAAGCTTTCTGCAAATCTGGAAAACACTGGAAGAGACATGGAAAATCAGGGACAATGGGAAAGTTGTTTGCTTTCAGTAAGAATTTTATCGGAAGGGAAGACCTTTGGTAACTCTGCTATTTCAGGATTCAGAAGGGAATGTTAAAAATTGGTTTATAAATTAGTTCTTTACTCTCATATTTTGAATACTAATAATCATGAACTTAGCAATAGAAATACTTTGCTTAGGCTTTATTTTCTTTTTTATTTGTTCTTTTGTTCTAGGTGGCAATGAAATTTCTGCTTCTGCTTCAGTTCTATATTCAGCTATTTCTAAAGTAAGTGCCTTTTTGAATTGACAGAGAAAACATATTACTGAATTTCTGAAGGCTGTGAGACTTGACCAAGAAATTTTGCATCATCTTTTTTGCAGTAGTCATTGATTGCATAGCCTGCAGCATGTGCAAGGCATTTTGAATTAACATTGTCCTCCTTTACTTACCTATTTGCTGTGCTATGATTTCACCTGTTTTTAAAATTTATGTATTAGTTTCTACTCTTCTGAAATGAGAGCTTCTCTAACTATCTTTAAATGTATGAAGATCTTAGAGTTTGTAATTGATGTTGGTTTAAGATCTATTTTTATTTTTTCTTTTGTCTCAGATCTCCCTAAGTAATTCCAAAAAGCAGATTTGTAAAAGGTATGTTTCTGTTTTCTTTCTAATATTGTATCATTAAATTATGAAATTCAGTAGTAACTCCGGTGTTGTCATAAAAACACACCTGTAGATACTTGTCCATTTTTACCACGTTGGTTAAAATACTGATATTTTTGTGGCAAGCTGTATGCAAACAAAATACTTCCTTCAGTAGTGTGGGTGATGAAAGACTGCAATGACTTCTCTTTTTTTGTTGTGTACAGGCCTTGTATACTCATCTTAGATTCCTTGAAAGCATGTTCTGTGCAGAAAACAGTTCAGGTTTTGAGAGAGTAAGTAACTAAAATTTCTATCTTTTAGCAATAGATGCTGCTGGTCATATTTCTATATACAAAACACTTTTGTCTAGAAAGGTGTATATTTCTAATGCTAAAGGAAAATCCATGAAGAGTCATGACTAAGGAAACTGTAATTAAAATACAGAGGCTTCCATGAAAAGCCTGTTTATGTTCTGCAACCCACATATGATGCAAAAACTGTGGAGTGGAGAGTGGAGAAAAAAGGAAAATAGAGAGGTTTTTGCTGTTGTTATTTTTGTGGGGGGAGGATTTATCCCATCTAATCTAGTAACTGAAGGTGTTTTTAAGGGTAGAAAAACACTTAAAATGAATACTTTGAAATCTGAATGATAATTTTCTAGGGGATTGATGTTCACTTTTTTGATGACACTTAGAGAATTAGTGTTAAATCCACTCCTATGTGCAAAAATGCAGAAACTAGACTGAAGCTGTCTAAAAGCTTGATGTGTCAGTAGAGTTATAGTAGAATGGTATTTGTTTTGAAAAGTGTAAAAATATATTCAATTTTGTATGTGACAAGTATGTAAGTACTGGAAGAATGTAATAAAAACCTTCAGTACTTTTACACACTCCTAATGACTTTAATGTCTATCAGCAACTTTTGAAAAAATTGTTAAATATCTGAAGCTAAATGGAATTATTCTTTCTGTTCTCTGTGCTATTCCTTTCACTCAAAGGTACAGAAATCTGTAAACCAGATAGCACTATCTTCTTCTGAAAGTAAATTCTTCAACATGCTATGTGAAGTTTTGATGAGATTTAGAAATTTTTGTGAAACCATCTTTTCCCTAAATAAAGAGGCCTCCCTGCCATGTGTCTTGGGAGGAAGAATGAAACAGCAACTTCTATTTATTTATTTATTGATGAAATCTCTGTAGGATGTGTATTATTTCAGTGCACTATTCTTTGAGCTACTCCTGAGGTTGAAATTCCAGAGTGTGGTTTCTTGGAGTTGACAGAGATGTCACAAAAAGTCAGAAAACAAGTGGAGACCTTTGGAGTTGTGAGATATGGGGAGTTTGGGAAGCAAACCTCTTACTCCTTCAATTTCCAGTTATACCCTGGAAGCAGAAGTTTAAGGAAACTCATGCAGGGATTATGACATCTTATTTTCCCTGAGCTGATTTTTGTTGTGTTTTGGGCAGTGGTCAGGCTCAAACAAATGAATTAGAAAGTCTACAGTCATAGGTTCTTGCATTTTTTAGGAAGTGTGCTTCATTGAAATGTCTTCATCTTTGATTTTTTTGTATTTGGTGCCTTTTCACAGTTGCCATTTTCTCCAAAAGCTGTTTTAAGTGTTCTGTATGTATTTTTATTCTCATGACTGCAAGGACGTGGGCTTTTAGAAATCAAATGCAAGGTCTTGACTTAATGCATATATTTATTCTCTTAAGTCAGACCTTATGTTTGGTTTTCAGAAGCCCTTAGACGTTTTAAATCTAGCTAAAGCCAGGAGAAAAATCTAGGCAACTATTGCCTTTGAAAACCAGACCCTTAGGTTTTCCATCCCATCTCTAAAACCAGCAGCCAGCCCTAATTGTGAGTTGCTACTGAAGCATGAGAACAGTAGAAAAGCCTGATAACAAATAAATCCTAATCACTATGGAAGAGCTTTCCTAAGGTTTTCATCAAGTCTTTAAATACCTTGTGCACTATTAGATTGCAAGGGGTGCAATTGTTACTGAATTTTTTTGTAAGATGAGGTTTAAGGGGGCTTTAATGGTTTGCTTAGGTTAAAAAAGCACTCCTGGCCTCTTAGAATGAGCCCAGGAAAAATGTGTGATAGCCAAGAAAATTATTCCTTTAGTTAAGGTATAAAAGTGTCCTGGTATCCTAATAGCTTGTAGAAACTCTGCACCAGTAGCTGATTTTAAATGAGATCATGCGTATTTGTTTTGTGTATTGCTTATTATGTGGTAGAAATGCCTCTGAGTGCAATAGAATATTGGCAAATTCTGTGAAATAATTTGGCTAAAGCTATTTTAGATTTTTTGGCCAGCTTTGTAACAGTGTTGAGTAGTGTCCCGAAAGGTATTGAGCTTGGGAGCTATTTTTCAAGTATTTCAACTGTTTACTTTCTTTTGTAGGTACCTTGAAGTGGAATGGGAAGCTAAACGAAAAACACATCGAGAATTCAGTAAATCAACAATGATTGACCTGTGTCCCAGAGTGCCTAAACAAGATAACAGCAGTGATTGTGGGGTCTATTTGCTGCAGTATGTGGAGAGCTTCTTCCAGGTACAAATGCAAACTACTCCTTTCCCCCAGATTATCTTAAACCACAAAAACCCATTTTCTGAGCAAAATAACCAGACACAAAAAAGCTGTCAAGTGTCAAAAGTGTCAAAGCTATTTGAGAAAGAGGAAAGGAAAGCTATTCTTAAGTAATGGCAGGGGTCTTTCTATCTGGTGTCTCCTGTGTGTCTATCCTCAAATGTTCCTGACCTTGTAGTTTAAAGTTGCTTTTATATTGACACATGTAGTATCCCTGACTACATGTGTGTATTTGGAGCCTGTGAGTGTATGCACTGCTGCCCTACAAATGTTACAAAAGTATCTTTGCATCTCTTCTTGCAGTACCTAAAACTCTTGTCAGCTTGTGCATTGGTCTTTTACTGGGTCTGCAGGCAGCAGCTGCTGTAGAGAGGGGAGAGGGGAAATTGTTGAAAGGGAATGTGTAGCACTGAGGGAGCCTCTTTTCCAGCGCATACCTTTAAATATCTGCAGATCCTGGGCTTCGGGCACTGTCTTCTGGAGTGTTCCCAAGTCTTCGTCCCCCTGATCAGCACACTTCTGCTCTGTCATTTGAATGGCTCTGCTTGTTTGATGCTTGATGTGTGTGGTTCACATTCTCTGAGATTCCTGTGCAGGCAAAGCCTTTTGTGAGGCCTTGGGCAGTGGACAGGCTTTTCTGCTGTAGGAGAACAGATTGCCATTCCAAAGCACCTGTGCATGGGTACACCCTCTGGGGGAGGGTGGGGGGATTGGAGCTCTGTGCGCAGTTGCAGGCTGTGATCTTGTCCAGGTGATGGGGATATTGTTGGATACGTCATGTATCCAGCAGGGGTTCTATGGATGGATACGGGCTCTTTGGAAAGCACAGGCATGGAAGACAAGGAGAGAGAGTTGTCCTTCATGTGGGTCAGCTGTAATGCATGGATCTATGCCTAGCGCTGGGTGAACCTCTACCATCTCAGAGGTTCTGGGTAGTGACTAAAGAGCAGAGTACCATGGGTGACATGGGCATCTGCTGTCGGCCACCTGATCAAGAGCAAGTGCACGAGGGTGCTTTGGACAGGTAAAAACAGCCTGACATTTACAGACCCTGGACCCTTGGGGTGACTTTAACCTGACAGCTTCCTGGAGAGTTCCTGACCTGAGTGACAGGTGACCCAATGAGGAGAGGTGCTCTGCTGGAAGCCAGGAAGGTCTGGTTGGGGATACAAAACTCCAGAAGTTCCTTCAATCCCCAACCATTCTGTAGTTCTCTAACAGATGGGTTGAGCTCATGTGTAGGTGGAAAATGAAATTACTTACCAAAGCTTTTGAACTGCCCATTCTCTAACAAGGAGGACTTGTTCTTCTTGAACAGGCAGGGCCTGGGACAAGGTGCTTGTAACTTGTCCAAAACGTGCCAGGACTCATAGACTGCAAACCATGATGTGTTCTTTACTGGTTCAATTTATCATATATTGCTTTATTCAAAGGAAGGAGAAGGTGAAATATAATCATGGCAAAAGAGTGAAGAGGGAAAGAAAAAAAAATTTGGTTTTGGCAAATCAGATGTGATATTGTGGTCTTAACTACCAAATCTGCCAGTACCTCTCACCTATTTCATTTTGCTATCCTCTTGTGTTCCAAATTCTCCCCTTCTCATGTCCTGCTAAAACTGTTACCAGTATTCTTACTTTTTCTTGTCTTCGATCAGAAGACCTACTCATGACAGAAAAAACAAATGGTTGAGACAACAAAATCTCAGCATGCTTAACAGTATGCTTGATTCTTTGCTATAGTGTGATTGTAATTATGTGTTTTGTGACTAAAATGCCGCTGTCCCTTGTTAGATATCAAAAGTATGGCTACTTTGTCGAAATCCATGAAATCTGCCTTTAATATGTGTTAATACTGATGTATCTTTTAGAGAAGTGATGATAATCTGTTTGGAGTTTACCATGAGTACCTTTTGGTAAGGGTACCTATATATGTGATTATGATGAAAGAACTGCAATTTGACTTTGAAGGCTGTCAGTCTTGTATGGAAACTTACTTGTGCCTCCTTGATCTCAGCAGCAGTAGAAGGGTTTGAAATTCTTTCTGAAGGTTGTGTTAGGAAATTAATTCCATAAATGTTTCTTTTTCTCTTACCAGAATCCCATAGTTAATTTTGAGCAACCACTGCATCTGGAGAACTGGTTCCCTCGTCAGCTGATCAGAAACAAAAGAGAAGAAATTCGAGACCTGATCTTGCAATTGCACTTTCAACAGCAGAGTGGCAGCAGCAGCTAATAAATCTAATAAGGCAGTCCTGGCAAAGGACATTGCAGTATAAAATAACTGGAACTCTGCTTAGTGGTGTTTGGTCTCTCCCTGCCTTGCAGGGAAGAAAAAAAAAGGCACAAGGAGTACTTTTATTCAGCATGTATTTATTTAAAGATTTT
Organism: Dicaeum eximium; assembly: GCA_013396995.1. Classification (NCBI taxonomy): domain Eukaryota; kingdom Metazoa; phylum Chordata; class Aves; order Passeriformes; family Dicaeidae; genus Dicaeum; species Dicaeum eximium. The sequence goes on along the minus strand of VWZP01001472.1, from coordinate 63,447 downwards.
TTTTTTCTACTGGTGTTGTGTGGCCTTACGATGCTGGAAGGGGGAAAGGAGAAGGTTGTAGATAAGAATGTAAATATGTAACTTAAAGTTAATGCATATGGATTGCTAGTTGATTCTTGGAATATGAAAGCTGCTTACAGGTATATGCCTCAAGGATGTAAAAATACTTTTGTTTTTTGGTGCCTGTTCTTTGTAATTCTATATAAACATGGATGATCACGTAGGAGTCAGGCCTGAAGTCAGGACCTAGATCCTGTATTTATGTCTCTTGATTTGCAGCTGATACAGATAGAATGAATACTGTGTATTGTTTTACTTTAAAGATTCAATATTGACTCTCTTTAGAGGTGTATTTTTGTGTTGTTTCTGATTATATACAGAAGTAATCTGCATGTATCAGAAAACTGCCAAGATCTGAGGCTGATGAGTTTTGATGATTTTTTTTAAAAAATTATTTTTCCCCTTCCTAGCATTTTCGTAAAAGTGTGTTTCCAAAAGTGGAAGACATTTGTTTGAGAGTGACTGTTGAAGTACTTCAAAGTCGGGAGTGTATTTTCTTTTAAGTTTTTTTTTTCTTATCAGATTTTAGAAGCAAACTTGCTCTGAAAATAATGCTGTTCATGTGATTTTGGGGAATAATTCCTACAAATCTTAAGGTATCACCTGCATTAGCAAGGCAAGCAGGCTGGGGCTTAACAACCTCAAAAGTCTGAGGTGCTTTACTGAAAAATAAGGTCATTAAGATATGTGATTTACATGTAAGGTAAACAGGATTTGTACCTTGCTTAAGAGAATTGAGTAAAAATGACTGAAAATTGAGAGTTTGAACTCAGACTTGATAAACTAGCACAAATTCATCATTGTCTTAATTTGTATTTATTTTTTCTGTACTCACTGCATGATAGAAGGTGACTCTTCTAAAAGGATGCTTTCTCCTGTTCTCTACTCTAACTGTACTTGTGTCATCTCACCTTTCAGAAGGACTGTGAGTTCAATAACCACCAAAACCACCTGTGTCATAAAATAGCCTACAAAACCAGAGCTCTTAAAGCTGGAAGTGCAATAGAGAGTTAAAATAAAAATTGAGGGCAACCCAAAGATGCGAGCATTTTTATGTCATTGCAGAATCCTCAGGGCCCCTTCTCTCAAGACAACTCTGAAACCTGGCTTTTGGAAAATTCAGTTTATTTCAGGTTCTGTACAGTCATCCAACACCCCTCCACCCCCCCTTATTTGTGTCTCAAACCAGGAAGCATTCTTTATGGGGGAGAGAGACAATTTTAAAACAACAATTTGCTGAGCCCAGTTACTTTCAGTATAGCTGTGAGCAGCCTTGTGCAATGACTGCATCTTTTTTTTGTCTTTGTTTCTAGTTTAATTCTGTAGTTTGGCACTACCCCTTCTTCCCGTGCCTCCCAACATCTCATCCCCCTCTCATCCCAGAGTTGTCTTTCAGCACCTAAATCACAACACCAGCATTACTTACAAGAATAATCTGTGTATTTATTGTAAAACAAAAGATAAAATGCAGAAATATGTTCCCTTTCTCCACACCTTCCTTAATTGAATAGTATTTTCAGTGTTCCCTTATGAAAAACAGTTTGGGCTTTTTCTTATGGTAAAGTTAGGTTTTATCACCAAACAAGTGGTTCGTTTTTAGATTGACTGGTTTATAGATATTTAAAAGCAAAATAATGTATGCAATTTTCTAAATTGATTTTATAACACAAAAGGATTGCCTTTTTAGATTTCTTACATATGTGCTATGAGAATGCCAATGCATTTGATATTAAAATTATCTCCAGAAGTGGCTGACTGTGGTCGTTACTGTTCTTTTCCCAGCTGCTACAAATAACCCACAAGTTCAGTGTAACACAGGCCATTTGACTGCTTTTAAGGTATATGCACAGTATGTGTATTCTTAACCCAAATATCTCACCCAGTGATTATGAGACCATCAGCCACAACCCACCCCATTTCCAGACATTTACATTTACCAGGTATGTGGTAAATGCTAGGAAGTGTCTGTGGAAGAAGTTCCAGGTATCTTCATGCTTCCTTTTTACTTGCTGGAACTCCCCAAAGTTAACTTTTTAGCCAGACTGACTCAGGGACCTTTTTGCACATCTCTTGCATTTCCATTTCCTGCATTAAGCCCTGTTTAACCGAAGCCGTGGAGTGACAGGGTGTTTCAAAGCAAACCAGTCTCTGTAAGGCTCTTTACCCTAAGCTGTGTAATTTTTGTTTCAAGGCAATCAGTTGCACCTGAATGTACCTGTCAGTTTCTTTAAAAGAAATGGCTGCATTCTGTCCGTGAGACCAGAAAATGGCTTCCACAAAGACGTCTGAGTCATGGAGATCTGTTTAAGGTTCTGCACAACACAAGAAGCAAGGTAGAAGAGAAGTTACTTGTAGGAAGTAAATCTGCCAGGAAAAAATCTAAAAATAGACAGTTTTCATTAAGAACTGGAGAAGCGAATCTGCAAGTATTTTTTGGAGGGGGTTGTTCATTTTTTAAATATGAGGGAACCGCCACATTTTAGCAATGGAATTGCAGGCAATGGATTTAGCAATGGATTAATTGCAGTTCATCTGGGCTTTTTGTGGTACTTGCCTCCTGGAACTTGACCCTGAGATGAGCTTGCAGTGCTCAGGAAGCACTACACCTTATAAAATAATAAAAACTTGAGAGCCACAGCAGTAACACTTTCATCTTGGTTAGGACAGAGAAGACAGAAGCAGAATGTTGCTTCTGGCATCCATCCCCCCCATCCCACAAAAAAAGAAATCCAAACAAGCAAAAAGAAGATCTGTTTTCCAGATGGAAAAGGAGGAATTGTAGCATGAGACTTGAAAAGTCTCAGAATGGAAAATGTGTTGAATGAAACCAAGACTAACTAATAGTTCTGCCCAACCAAACTGAAGTTGGAAATTGGAGTTCAAAGAGAAGCACAGAAACTGGAATCCTCTTTGTTGAACAAGGTAAGAGATTTCTGGTCAGCAGTTCAGAAAAGGAGGAATGCTGGGAATAGTTGTACATTACATGGACAACATTGATAAGTGTTAGACTAATTTGGTTGACCTCACTTCCTAATTTTTCTGCTCAAATTACTTTACTGTATGATGGAAGTGGTGGCAGTAGAACAGGCTATGGTGGGCTGAATTTCGTCAGCTGGAAGTTTAAACAGCCTCAGAATTTCATTATTCTCAGGAGGTGTTCACCAGAAAACTCTTCAGGACCACAAGCAGAAAGTGGCAACGATGAATGCTTAGCCTCAGCAACCCCAGAAATTGAACAAGTGAAAAGGTTTTGTCTAACCTAATTGTCTCTGCTAAATTGATTGGGAATTTTGTTGGTGAATCCTGTGAAATGCCATAAAGTCATCTTTTTTGTCCAGTCATGGGAGACAATTTAGATTCTGGATAGTAAACCTCGTGAGCTTGGAGTTAGTAGGTATCTGCCATGATGTGGCTCTTTATTAGAGGTATTTTCATTAAAGTAATCCTTTACTTGGGTTCAATTTTTTTAGTTACAGGTGGATTCAGATTTTTTAATAAATTGCACTTGAAAAACAGGGACATTATTTAGAATGGCATGTGTGCTGTAGCAGTATTTCAGTGAGCATTGCTCTGTAGAGAACTGTAATTCAGCTAATCATACTTGCTATATAAAAATACACGTTTCTTCTCAGAAATGCAAACTGTCCGAAAACTGTCTTTATTTTTGAAGGTACTGGGGTGACCTTGATGTGTTGTGTCACTAGAATTACACATCCCTTTTTTTCTCATTCAGCAAGAATGCTTTTCATTAATACTTTTGAACAGATACAACTTGTTGAAAATGAAGAATTACATGCATTTTCTGATACAAAGTGTTACTGTAAAGGCTTTTGTCAAATCAAGGAAGGAGTTAGTTTACTACAATTATTTTGGAAGTCTATTGCAAGAGTTGTTTTGCCATTTTAAGAAACTTTAAGTGATTGTGCTTGTAGATATGCCTTTTGCTATAATAAATGTGGAGATTTTCAGCTGTTGCAAGTCTACATTTCAGTGCTGAAATCACTTGAATATAAAATTGATAGCAAACTAATATTAAGACAACTGAATTTACAATTTTAAAATATTTTATCTCACAGAAGCTGACATAACAATACCATAGAAAACAAATCTTGACAGAGATGGTTTTTATACTCTTCATATTCTGAGTGCCTTTGAGTACTTTGTTGATGAAAGAAACAACAATTCTGTAAATCTAAAAAACTCCCCGGGAAAACTTTTAACTTTTTTTTAACTTTACTTTTACTGAAGTATGTGTATTCTGTAAATTGTCTGTAAAGGGATTAGTTGTCAAGTGTTCTGGAGGTAGGATAGCTTTTGCCCATATAAGTATGTGTAGTGTTTCTAACCTTGATCCTATTTCATTTTTGCAGGGTAATGCAAGCAAAAACATTCATGACATTGAAAGCATGAGTTTCTGCAGAGGAATAAAAAATAAAGCTAGTCTGTGTTGAATCCAGGGTCATAGTAAAGATACCCAAGCTAGCCTCAGAAGTTGCTGGATGGGACTTTGAAACAGTTTCTAGGCACCAGTGCAGTGTTGTCTCTCCGTTGTTCCACGTATAGCTCCAGCATAGTGCTGCCAGCATCATGGTTAGCTTGGCAGAACCACACTAGGTCTGCAGTGATGGTTTGATAAATCCAAAGTGTCTGCTTCTAAGAAAAATGGGGGTGTTCAAGGAGCTCAGTGGTTAAGCTTTAAGTGTAATTTAATAATTTTGGGATGGAGAGGAGAGAACAAAAAAAAAAAATACTGCCGTTTTGAAAAATACCAGCTAGAGTCTAACAGACTCTAGCACACTCAAAGACAGAGCATAAAAACAAAGGTCATTTTATTTGATTCCTGTGAGTGTTGTATGTGTAATACTGCTGATAAGTCCTGATAAGTTAATTGCTGGCAGTTCAGTAGAGCAGCTAGAAGAGAGAAGTGAGCACTGCACTGCCTAAGGAGCTCTGTGTAAAAGCTTTGCAGGCAGACACCTGGGAATCCAGCTTTGAAATACTTACCCAAAACCACTACCAAAAATAGTCACTTCAGCCAAACGAGCCGTTTGTTCAGATTGATCTGAACACAGTAACCAGGAAGTCCTGAGTAACACCAAGCAGAAGAGAGCCCTGAAGGAGATTTCCTAGTGGTCTGAATGCAGTCTGCCATTGCAGAGCAGCTTCCATACACGTTTCCACAGTGAGCTGACCTGGATGGGAGCTAAGAGTGCTGCTGCTTTCCTGTGCTCTGTCCTTTCTGCAGTTTCCTTAAGTGATCATCTCTTCAGGTATCTGTACTAACTTCTTGCTGCTGCTTGTGTCAGGTAATACCTGAACAGAGATGAAAGAATCATTACCTGCCCTGGCTTTGTATTTGGAGGAAGTACAGCTTTTGGGATGCAGGGGATAGTGGTGTAACAGCAAAAGACTTTCTCCTTTAGCTCAGACTTCACAGCAGCCCTGTAACCAGAAGAAACAGTCCCACAGAGAGGTTGCTTTAGTGTTTACATATACAATGGTGCTTAAGAAAGTCATACGTTTATATATGTGTTTATATTTGTACAAGCAGAAGACAAAACACATGAGACTTTCTACTGGGGATAGTATGCTCCCCCTGATGTTTTGTGGCCAACAGGATTTTTAAAAAGAGCAGAAATTGAAAGGCCAATGAAAAGGCGTGGTTAATTAAATGTGAAAGGTGCTGTCCTTGTTTGGACTGTCTGTTAATGGTATGACAAGCCCTGGTAAAGAGCTTAGCTGGCCAGATTAAAATTAAAAAATTGTGTCAGTCCATCTGCTAGCTCCAAGGAGTCTACTTCGATCACCTTTTCTTGTTTCTTCACTCAAGCAGAATACTGTCTGTGAAAAGAACAGAGCCAGGATGTATTGGTTGACTTTTTTTACCTAATGCTTTCTCCAAAGATAATGATATGTGACATCAAGACATTTTCAAGAAGTGCAATGCTCTTGGTTTGTTCAAGGCTACGGTACAGACAACAGCTCTTTTGCTAAAAGGGATTGGGAATTTTTGCTTTTTTTTATTATTATTTTTTTTATTACACAAATAAGTATGTTTGGCTTCATGTGGAAAATCTTTCTTTGCCTTCCTGGAATGATGAACACAGATCTTCAAATAGTTGCAGGTAATGCAGACATCTTTTTATGTTCTTGTTTACAAATTTAGCTAGAGTTAGAAATATCTCTCTGATTTAATTGTAACAAAGGGGACTAATCCAGAGAAATGTTTGGTCAAATCTGTGTTGTGATAGCAGTGTAAATATGGAATACTTAGACTGATTTCCAGGTGGCATAACTGCACATTAGTCTTGTTTTGAGTGTAGAAGTAGCTATAGGAGGCAATTTTTTTCAACTTTGAGATGTTAAATACTGGTAATTTTTCCACCTTTCTTTTTCCTTTATTAGTTTTGTGTTAAATCTTAAAAAGGAAGGTTCTGCCTTCTGCATAAGGGTACTGAACATGGGTCAGTTTGGGTAAAGATTGGGGGTTTGCCTTAGAGGCAAAATCAAACTTTTTTGATGTTGTTTCTGCCTCTGCTATACTATCTGGTGATCTTCTGCAACAGACCTGATTATTAATATACTATCAAAGTAACCATGCCTTTCATCTTTCAGTCATAAAAGTCAAAGGTCTACTGACCATGAAACTCAATCTGTTGGATGACAAATGCCATAGACTTCTTACTATTCTTTTTCCAATAAATGTTTGGTTGTGATTGTTTTTCAGGCATGTTTTCCAGGGAAAAAGTGAAAGAAGTTGATCTAAATAATTTCAGATCAGCTGACTTTAAAGGATAGAATATTAGACTGTCAGACTCAATCTCAATATACATGTTCTTACCTCAGCTGTTTCCTCTGGAATAATGTAGAACAACTAATATAAGAGGGAATTAAAAACAAAAAACACACAAAAAACCCCCACCAAAAATCCCCAACATAAAGCGGATGAGCCCTTTTATTCTTCTTTTTTCCCCCCTCCTCTAGTACAGTAGAGACCTGTATCAGTGATGGAAGGTTAACTGTCAATTCAAGCAGCTTTCTTTTTGCAAGGTATACAAATCTCTTGTGGAAAGAAAGTATTGAGTAGGATTATTTCTCAGTTATTTATTTTACTTCTGAAAAGCCCTGAAAGCTTCCAAATCCATGTTTGTTCACAAATATAGTCCCATTGACTTAAGCCTAATGGCAGATGGGAAGTTAAACTAAAGGTGTTAGAATTCAAAGGGTTAGAGCCTTATGCTATGTTACTATTTGATAGGATATTGTAAAGAGCTTAAGGTTGTTTGTAACATCACACTCAGAGATAGGTTCTGTTAACAGAAAAAAGCACAGCAATGTCCTTCAGAGACCACAGAAGTGGCATGAAGATACTAATGATTGCATCATTATCTCATCTGAGAAATTTGTGGTTTTAATTTCACAGCAGAAGCTTATTCCCCTGTGGGAGGAGGACAGGCTAAAGATGTTTCACCAGCCCCCCAGCTTAGTGTCTGGCAGTTGGCAAACCCTTCTCTGCCTCCTGCGTTGAAAAAGCCTAATGGCATCATGGATGCTGAGCAGTTCCACAGGCATTTGCAGTTACGAAGGAAGCGGTCCATTCTGTTTCCCAGTGGAGTTAAGATCTGTCCTGATGAATCTGTTGAGCAGGCTGTTGCCAACCATCTGAAGTATTTCAGGCTCAGAGGTAAGTACATCTCATGGGTAATTGATAAAGAACATTCACTTGTTAAAAAATAGTTTAAGCTTTTAAACATAATAAATACCAGGCCATGGGAAATACGTTATTACTGGTAAAACTACTTTTTTGTGATAATCTGGTTTATGAGAGTTGTTCTGGGCTAAACCCCACCCCTATCTGTCTACACTACTATATCATAAGAACTCTTGCTCCCTGAAACCACATCGTTTACTAAAATAATCATTTCTCAGAACAATTTGAATGTTAAGAAAAATAAGTGCTATGTACAGAGTAGCTAAATAACAGAGTTTGTTTGGTTTATTTAGTGTTCTTAAAGTGCCAGCAGAATTCACTGAGGGGCCAGTCAGAAAAGTCAGGTCTGAGACATTGGCACTTCAGCCATGTGACTTTTGGCTATGGCTGGGTGTACAAAGTGTACAGTCTCTGCGTGTCAGGCTGTAGTATAATAGATAAGCAGCCTTTCTTTTAAGATGTGGAAGTTGGTGTGGCAGAGCTTTCTCTGAAGAGCTGCAATATTCCCACTAACATCTTCTTTCACTTCATGAAATATTACAGTAGCATGATGGATTTCAAACCCTTCTGTCTGACTACATTGGAATGGGGTATCACAGTCATGCAGCACTTTCTCCTCTTTTTGTTGTAGCATTCAAACAATCTTAACATGTCTGTACAAAACTGGCAAAATGACAGAGCTGCTGTCAGAGGAGAAGGAAGGGAAGGAAGGGTGCTCAGAGACCCATGTTTGATGAGAGTTGATTGCCTATAGAGAAACTCTCACTGGTGACAGTTTATTTACTTAGACAAGTGAAAAACACTGACAATCAGGAGTTGCTTAGTGTTTGCATAAAAGTAAGCATAAACAATGTATTTGGAGAACAAAGTGGAATTATATGGGGTTTTACAGCCTCATTCAAATATGAGTTGTGCCCAGCTTGCAAGGGATGTTGACACTGATGATGATCCTGATGGTTTGACCAGCTTTGCCAGTTTGTTATTTCCACCAAAGAGTTCAACCATTTTTTGTTTGTTCCAGAGGAATTCATATATACCATGGGCTTTAGCTATCTGTCACCCCTCAGTTATCTGTGGTAGGGGTACATTAGGGCAATACCAACTAAGCAAAGGTGTGAGTGATAATAAAGAAGAAAGAAATCTGTAAATTAGGTTGCAAAAGTATATTTAGGTCTTAATAATCCTAGGCTGAACCAAGAATCCACCTAGTCCATCTGTTTCCTTACTGGATTTAACAGCTTTCACAATCCACAAGGTTTTCTTGAGCAAAGAGGCTGTGATTACCATTAGTGCTTTTAAGTTGAAACTTTTGGAAAAGATCTCTGAAAATAGTAGAGGTGACTAATTAGCAGCAAGTCACACAAGCTCTGGTTCAAGCAACTTGTCATCTTCATTCTGTTAGCAGCAACTGCTGCTCCAGGAGCATTGGGTGGTGTCTAATGATGTCCTGAGTAGGCACCTGAGGTCATGAGAGTTCACATGCTGTGTATTGTCTTTGTGTGGCAAAATTTTGGTAGCAGGGGCCTACAAGGGTGGCTTCTCTGAGAAGCTGCCAGAAGCTTCCTCTGTGTCAACAGAGCCAAGGACAACTGGCTCCACTGGTGAAGGCCAATCCCATCAGAAACAGTGCTAGCACCTATGGGGTAACGTATTTGAGAAGGAAAAAGTTGCACAGCAGCAATTGCAGTTGAAAGAGAAGAGTGAAAATATAAAAGAGAAATGGCTTTGCAGACGCCAGAGTGAGTGCAGGAGGAGGAGGAGGTGCTGCAGGTGTCAGAGCAGAGATTCCCCTGCAGCCTGTGGTGCAGGCCATGGCAGTCAGTGGAACTTCAGAGATCCACCTGCAGTCCATGAAGAGTCCCCATGCCAGAGCAGGTGGATGCCCATAGCAGGCTGGGACCCCATGGGAAGCCCATACTGGAGCAGGCTTTGGCAGGACCTGTGGCCCCATGGAGAGAGGAGCCTGCACTGGAGCAGGTTTGTTGGCAGGACTTGTGACCCCATGGGAGTCTGTTCCTGAAAGACTTGCACCCCATGGAAAGAAACCACGCTGGAGCAGCCTGTGAAGAACGGCAGACTGTGGAAAGGACTTATACTGGAGAAGTTAGCAAAGAACTGTTTCCCATGAGAGAGGCCTCACACTGGAGCAGGGGAAGAGTGTGAGAAATCCTCCCCCTGAGGGGGAAGTAGTGGCAGAGACTGTGGTGATGAACAGACCACAGCCCCACTCCCCCATCCCCCTGCACCACGGCAGGTGAGGAGTTAGAGAAAACCAGGAGTCAAGTTAAGCCTGGGAAGAAGGGAGGGGTGAGGGGAAGGAGTTTCATTATTTGGTTTAATTTCTCATTGTCCTGCTCAGATTTAATTGGTAATAAATTCAAGGAATATCTCCAAGCTGAGCCTGTCTTGACAGAATCTGGTGAGTGATCTCTCGCTGTCCTTATCTCAACCCATGAGTCTTTTGTTACGTTTTCTCTCCTTTGTGCAGCTGAAGAGTGGAGTGATAAAGCAGGTTTGGTGGACACCTGGTGTCTGAATTCAGTGTTGCTGAATTATATGCAAAGTTTTTAGTAGCCATCCAGATAGCCACAGTCCACTGTCAACAAAATAATCCTAAGAAAAAGTGTGATCACTGTTTAACACTCAGGGACCAGCTACTATGACTGCCTAGGAAAACAACTGACCCCAGAAGGGAATAAATATAAATGTACACAGAATCTGCTGATTTTTCAATCTCATGTTGCATTTTTAGAATTTTTTATTGTTCTGTATATGTTGAAGTAAGAAAAGACTTGAATATCAATATATAGTTTCTCTGGAAAGGACAGTTCTAATACAGTCTATTCTTTCCTTGCTTTTGCTGTACTGCCAAGCAATATTATGCCACTACATTGGAAGGAAAGCTTGATTGCTATTGTGATGTAAGAGCTTGTTAGAAAATAAGAAAAGGTTTGCATCTGCTGATTATCCAGATTATTCGTTCTATCTACCCCAGAAGGAAACAGGTGGGAATATAATTATCTGTCTGTAGCTCCTATAGCTTTATTTACTTTTGCTAGCTGGCAAAAGCCTCTCTAAGTGTCAGAGACTGACAGATGAATATTCCTGTCATAGGCTTTACAGAAGTGCTTCTGCCATATCGCTGTAGGCTTAACAGTGTACAGCTTTTTTTTTTTTACTACAATATCTGGATTTTTTGAACCTTAAGAAGATACAAGATAAAGAATATGATAAATGCATAATAAACCATTAAAAATCAAAGTACAAAAAATACAGAGATCTGGAGAAAAATCTGTATTTTCTAAAACAGCAGTATCACCCTTCAACATATCAAGGTCTAATTAATGATATGATTATTGGTGGTCGTTTTATTACCGTGATATTCACAAGCACCAGCCCAGAATGGCTGGGGTTTGTACTCGTTTTTCTACACCTGCAGTCTAGAAGACAAATTTCTGAAGTGCTGCTTTATTCCTACAATCAGAACAGAGTTTTGCGGTAGCAGATATTTTCACTCGTTTGAGATGAATCCTGAATTATGATTGTCTCTGTACCACCTGCCTCTGTATCTCTTGTAGCTGTGTATGGAGGTTGCTACTGTTGGCTGACTTTCATTTTTTGGAATGTGGGGGTGGAAATCAGTCATAGATGTTTACAGACTGGGTACTGTAGGCCTACGGGCTGGGTCTTAAAGTGCTTTTAACTGATGTCCTTTTAAATGGTGTAACGTTATGGCTGCTGATGGAAGAATCATGTAAATGTAACAGTGGTTCATTGCTAGACCATTGTGACAAACCCAAAGGGTGTCCAATGGGCAGCTGGAGATTCTAAAAAAAACCAAGAAGTTGTGGAAATCTAATAGAGGGATTTCAGACAGTGGGTGTGCTGTACAAGTTAGTGTTTGGTATGATGTTCTTTACTGCTGACAGGGAAATGGTAGCCTGAGCCATAGATAAATAAAATTTATTACGGAAAAAACAGCCACGCCCACACAGATCAAGTCTTTTGTGACCAGTCACCTTATGTGCACAATTCAGTGAATCTGTCCGTTCTCTGTTGTGCAAATTGTTGGTAGAGGATTGTAGTAGACTTAGAAGTTGAATTAGCATGTAAAACAGAAACAATATAAGGATTACAAGATAGGTAAGCAGTACAAGCCATGCTATCTCATGCCTCTCAATTGGGCTGCTGGATTTTGTCACCACGGCTCAGGGTAATATGCTTCTTTGCCACCTCTGAGATGTAATTACTCTGGTGGCTACCTTTCTGAAATTCTCTTTACAATTTTTTCCTACTGTGACTTTCTGTCTTAAACTATTCAATGTATGTTGTGAGTACTTTTTTTTTTTTGTAAGCATTGATCTTCTTTTCACATGAGTAGATCAAATAGTCTCTCTGCCAGAACTGTTCTTGTCGGCCAGAGCTTCAGATAAAGCTGAACATCTAAGGATAGCTGTTAAAGATACTGACCAAACAAGGAAATAGGTAGTATTGCAGTGGGCCATAGCTGATGACACACACAGACATTTTTGAACTTTGGAAAGAATTCCCATTTCTTGGGAATTAAATTCTATGTATGAATCTAATCCCTAGATTGAGCATAGCACTATGCCTGCTCATTTCCCCCTTTCTTCAGTCCCTTCAAATCTGTTTACTGAATTATTAGAAATAATGGTGTTCTTTTATGCACATGAACATAGTTAAGAGTAAAGTTTCAATTTGATACTGAAATTATGTTACAAGTTGTTCCAGTATTGCTAATAATGATGAAAGCAAAGAGCCAAAAGTTATGAAAAGTACTTGGCTAAAAAGCATACATTAAATAAAGAATCTGTCTGAGTAAGCCTTTTTTCCCTGTTTTCCCCACATCCCTGGCACATATTACATATATCTCATACTCAGCAATAAATTCCTGAAGTTTATTTGTAGAAGGTCTGTCGCTCTCTACGTTTGAATTTTTTGATATCAGCATATGCTTCTAAGAAACTTGACTTTTTCCATGGAGGACACTCGTTAGTTTTTACTGAAATATTATTCAGAGAATAACTTATGTGCCAGAGTTCAGTATGTGAGTGTTCAAATCAAAAATCTTTCATGTGAATTAGCTAATTTGCATTAAAGTATTTTCTCAATTTAAACCCCTTGTTTGTTTTATATATCATTTAAGGGTTGCTGTGTTACAGGCCATACACAGCAGCATTCCAGCAATAGAAGAGTGATTTGTCTGCATGTGTGTATTAATTTGTTTAACAAATGCTAACAGAGCCTTTGCAGCAATGACCTCTTAGGAGGTGTCTGTCCCTGCGACTGTAGTCTTTATCAAACCCCTCTGCAATTAAGCTGTTCAGTTGTACAGAAATTGTTAGAGAGGACAAGAAGTTGGTCTCACATTGCCTCAAATAGAATACTCAGGCTGACTCAGAGCTCCTAGCCACCACAGACGATTCAACTCTTAAGAAGCACTAATGAGATTTAATTAGGATTAAGCTCCAGCACTGTCCATTTACACAAATGGCCAGAAAGCCACCCTACCCCCTACAGGGTTCTCAGTGCTGTCATGTGGTGCCCCTTCTGTTAACCTCAGAAATCCCTAAGCACAGACTGAGTGTAATAGGCTAATTGTCTCTTGTTCGAGAGATAAATGTATCCCCAGTGGTGCAGCTTGAGCCACAAGCATGCTGTATCCTACCTTGAGGGGTAGCCAGACTGGAGAATTTCAGAGCAAGAGAAAGGTCATCTAATCACATCACAGATCGTAGCTGGAGGTTTTGAAAACAAAGACGGAGGGAGGGAGGATCAAATAAACACTTTTTCACTCATTTCTGCAGATTAGTAGGACTGAAAAGAGCTTGGGTCTGTGAGGAATTTTTTTGATTGAAACACAATTATCTTAAGCTTTTCAGGATATTGGCTATTAGTTTTGAGTAGTACTTAAACACAGACACTGCATTTGAAGTAGATAAGCTCCTGAGGGCTGGGCTTTTCTGCTTTTGAAACAGATAGATGTACTAATAGACAGTTCCCATTGGAATTGTCTTATGACATGTCTGGCTTTCTGAAGCAGCCTTTGAAACCTGATATGGCCTTTAAAGGTTAAGACAAGTGCCTGTGACACTTGGCTCAGTAGAAGCTTGAACAAGGGCATGGACCAAACGTGCCAGTCTTTTAATTTTTTCCTACCTCCTCTCGCACATTGAAGATGATTATCTCAGTGATGAGTAAAGTGATTTCTAACTTGTCAGGGTTTCAGGATAGAATACATGAAAAATGTAGTATATGCATGCAAAATATACTCTGGAGACAACCTGCAGGCCAAGCTGTGTCATTTGCATTCTCGGTTTGAATTCTGGATTATTGTGCCAGTCAGTTACATGTCTTCAGCAAAACGAACTATTCAGCATAACTATTGCTTTTCCTGTAGTCAGCTGGACCTGATCACATCTCTTGTAGCAGGGAGATTCTCTTCTCATAATCCTTCATTTTTTTTCTAACATTTGAATTCTTCAGAGGAAAATTGCTAGGTAGCTGCAAGTCAACTAACTTAAAAATACAATTTATTTATTACTGTAGCCATGGGATGAAGGAAACAATTTTCCAGGAGAGCTTACCTTCCCACTCACATGTAGCTTCAAGACCCTTAGCTCACTGCCTTAAAAGGTTGATCTCGATTTTATGATGCTTTTAATCAGTATTGTTTGCTGGGGATTAGAGGCCTCATCACCAATCCTGTCTCCTCCAGGGGCTGGTGTTGCTAATGCTGTCCCACATATCTGTGCCCCTGTAGCAGGCTAGTGAAAGTTTGGTGTGAGATCTAGGCGTGAAGAGTGGCTCTTCGTGCATGGCCTGAGGGCTGAGCTGCTCTTCAGATGGCAGTGCTGCTGGGTCTGCTCAGCAGTTCTTCCTCATGCTGGCAGGACTGCCTGCCTTGTTGTTTTTTAAGAATTTTGTAGCCAGTCTTTGAAAACGAAATCGTGGAAAGATCATAATGCAAAACCTGTCCAGCAGCTTCAATCTTAACTCTGAATTATTGGGTTCCTGGCAATTTATTATCAGCTCTCATGCACCAATTTTTTTTCCCATTCTCTATCTCCTTTAAATGTTTTATATTTAAAACTCAGAGTTGCATTTCTAGTTGAAAAGCTCAGTGGTCAACTTTTTAGTCCCCCCAACTCTCATTTTGTTTCATTTTCTGTTTAGGTTTGAAGGAGTTGCTCTTTTAAATCTTAGTCAAAAGTTGCTTCATTTATTGTCAGCCGATCTAGGTAATGTATCTGACACAGACACTGGCAAGTTTCTGGAAGGACAGAAAGGAAAGACAGTGAATTATTTTAAAAAGTAAGTTATAGTTATTATCTGAAGCTTCCAGTCAAGTCCTGTTTAACTTTGGTTTTGTGCGTCCAACTTTTGTCTACAGTATCAGAATGTTTAAAATCTAGTTAATGAAAAACATGTTTTTCTTTATGGGAGTTCTCAAGAATTTGAGAAAATTTGAAAAACCTTCCTCCCCTACAGATAGCGGAAAACTCATCACAGGGTGGGCTCTACCTTCAAGTTAAAGGAAGGTTGATCACACTTATTAGCCAACTTAAATGCACTGTGAGGGTGGTGTCTTTTCAGTTTCCTGGGTGGCCGTGTCAAGTCAAGATAAGATTTGGCTCCCTTTTTGACATTCCTGAAGGAGATGTGGAAGACAGAATTGTGCTTGTCTCTTTCTTTACATGTGTGTGACATGAGCTGCACTGAATAAATTGTGTTGCTCTCTTTCTGCACTTGAAATGGCAACTCTCTTCTAACTGTAAAACAAGGGGAATATTTGTGAGAAAGAAAGAGAACAATTTCGTTTCAGTCTTACTTAGCCAGTCCATGAATTTACTCTTGAGCACCCTGTAGGTAAGTGCATCTGAGGATGGTCCTTGTGTTGAGCCCTTAGAGCCTGGATTTATCCTGCAAAGCAATCCCCTGCTTTACGAACTGGCCAGTTGGAATAAACAAGACAGTGGCAAGGCGGACTGTGTGTCAACAAGGTGGCAGGGTGATTGTGTTGGCAAGTAGCTCACCAAGGCTGAGGTGGTTTCCTGGACATGGCTAAGGAAGTGTTCAAATGGCAGTTGTGGTAGATGTTTGCTTGGAGTTTTTAATCCCTCCCTGTGTGTCAGAGCTAACACTCTGACTGTGTAGATGGAAAAGAATTCAGAAGGAATTTGCACTCTGTTGTCCAACTTGTTGCTCACCTCAGTGGAAAACGCTAGATAGGAAAGGCTAGAGAGGGCAAAATGTGACTCCTTACCTGCATCTCATTTCCTCCTTTTGCAGAATACATGGCTGTGTTGACAGCTTAGGTCTAATTAATGGGCTTGGAGCCTACAGATGGCATAAAGCCTTTGGTACTGGAATTCAGTGGGGTGTCTAAGTCCAAATGAAAGGACACACAGAAAATCCTTAATCTATTGGGAGCCGATTGGAACAACTGTTTATACGGGAGCAGCTTGCATTCAGGCAAGACACTGTCTGATCACATTTATTTCAAACTTGTTTAAGAGCATTAAGGAAAATTTTCTTCAATTACTAGCAACTGGAAAGCCAGTCCTTTGCCTCTTGGTATTTGAAAACTCTAGGACTAGACAGAGTCCCAGCAATGTATTTGCAAGCTATTGCTATGGCTTCAGTTGCTACTGAGAGTCTACTGAGCACTTATCCCAGCCACAGGGAGGAATCATTGCAGGATTGTTGCTCCACAATGTGGTACCTGGAGTGAAAGGTATGTAGGATACAAGTACCACCAAAAGAAATGCGGGCAAGTGATATTCCTTAGTGTAGGCCTCTGGATTTGAAACTAGACTTCAGTCTTTTCCTGGATGCCTAGCTCTTGCAAGTGGGGTGGTGGAGAGAATATTACAGATGTTATTCTGTTTCAGGAAGTTAATTAGTACTCCAGCATGAACCAGAAATCCCAGAGCAGGATTATGGCTTGAGGTCTGTGCAGAGGTCAGATGGAAACGTGGTCTCTGCCTCAAGAGGTTTGCAAGTGTAACTTGAGGGGGGGATGTGAGATGGTGCATGGATGTTTGTCAGTTTGGTGATTTGTTTCTGATTAATAGGGATGCATACACTGATTTGAAACGTGGACAGCACTTCCCAAATTAGTGTGTTTTACAGACAAAGTTAACTGCCTAGATGCTGGAGGGGTGCTAGAACAGTAATATACTACTGACAGTTAATAATGCAGGGTTTGGGGACTTTATTGTTCTCTGGTCATGCATACCAGATGAGCTACAATGCTAATCTCCATGTCATAAACCTGGTAGTGTGGCATGGAAATGAGAAATGTCTTTGTGAGAAATCATCTCAACTGCTCTGATAAACTAAAATTCAGGGTGAAGAAAAGAACCTTTTCTGCAAGGTGCCATCCAGTGTGCCAGAGTCAGCTCAGCTTTAAGGGTGGTGCTGCATAGGAAACAGTTCCTTAAGTTTGTTATTTGTAAAGCCTTTGCAGTTAAGAAAAATGTCCATCTCTTGGTTTAATAAAAATGTTTCCATAAGTAATCTATGTGTTAAATTTTACATACGTACATTTAAACAACTTTGGAATTTGGAAAACAAAGCATCGAGAAGAAATAACAACAAGGTACTGGGTTTGGCAGCCCAGAGGTAATTTTAAAGCTGATTGAAGAAAATGGCTTTCTGGAGATAGATTTAGTGTCCTGTAAGGGCTTGCTTGTGATTTCAGGACTTTCCCAGAATGCAAAGCATTTCTCTACTGATCTGTCTGTTTAAGTAGTGAAATCAGATTAAGGCAAAAAAGTAGGTTTGTCTGCCACTCCTCCAGGATGGCATTTTGTGTGAATGACTTTGAGAGTTCACTTTTTAATGTTGCTCTTTTCCAGGACACAAGGAAAATCCTATAAATCTTTCTCTCTTTGAGTTATCCTGGGTCACAGGGTTGTTCTTGCTTGACCATCATGTGACCAACTGCTCTGGCAAAAAGAGCATGTGCAGGGTTGGGAAGTTAAAGTAGGCAGTGTAGTATATGATATTAAACCTTAATTCTCAGGCTGACTGTTCAGAGCTGTCCAGTTCTTTCCTAGTGAACATGTATAGTACAGTAGAGCTTGACTTATTTCATAGCATATTCTTTTGTCATCATCCTACGTCGTTTTTTGAATTATGAATGCAGTAGTAATTTCTGAAATGTATTTTAAATTCTGTGTAAAGGTAGTCTGAAGGAATTGTTACTGACTGAGCTTACTAGACTTTGATCAGTGCCACCATCTTTCTTACAACTTAAGCTCCACATCTACTTCTTATTAGGACATTTGCCATTGTATTTTGGTTTTCTAGGTTTTCTAAAAATTTGTTTAATTGATCAAATGGCAGTTTCACTCAGTGTTTTTCTTGATGATTAAGAGACAAGTGTTTTCTCATGCTGTCTTCTTTTTTTTCTTTAATTTTCTTAAATTATTTCAGTTTAAAAAGTCAGGGAGAGAGGTAATATGAGTGCAAAAGATCCACCACATCTTCATTTCAGTCGCTTCAATGCTTTCCACAATTCCACGTAAATGTCAGGTTGCTGTGTTCTATTTGTTAATGTGCTGAGAAGCTTACAACATTGGGACACTAACAGCCTGGCCACTTGTGCCACAGGAGCACTCCTGCTGTACTAACACCAGACCTTTCTTGTGCCTTCAGTGTGCCAGGAAACAGTCTGGGAGGTCTTCAAGACGTTCTGGGACAGACTGCCGGAGCGTGAAGAATATAACACCTGGATGAGCCTGTGTCAGGAAGGCGTGATGAGTATCTTTGAAATGGGCACCAACTTTAGTGAATCTGAAGAGCACCGGAGCCTGATCATGAAGGTGGGTGCAGCAGCTGCTTGGAGCGTTCTTGTGGGCAAGGGCATTGTGCACCATGCAGCTTTGGCATATCGCATTTGGCAGTGATGGACAGAGCCCTTAAAACAGGCAGGCGTGGGTATTCCAGCTCTGGGGTCTGTGGTTCTGAGATTAGCTCCAAAACAAAGTTTTGGGTGATCCAACGCAGGGAAAAGCAACGACGGTGAAGAGACTGTTGTCTTCAGTAGATGTGTTCCTGACAAGTAGATGGTGTCTAGACCCACAACGTGAGCCAGGCTGTGGTGCACTTTTCCCTGGAGTGTATAGCAGCCTGCCTGCTCTGAGCTGCACATTGAGGTGCCTTCAGCACAAATGGCACTTGGGAGCAGGAAGTTCCAAGCTGTACTTCTGGTGCTACCAAGCCCTATGGCATAATTGCCTGTTTGATGTTCTACAGGTCTGTGATGTCTGTGCACTGCTGCCTGGCTTCATGTCAGTTATATGATATATATATAGCACAGGACTCTGTAGTGGGCAGGTGTGTTATATGTGAATGGGCCACACTGTTGCTTAAAAGGAAGATTAACTTCTGTAGCTTTTTTTTTGTTTGTTTGACCATTACACTCCTCATTAAATACCACTTGTTTCTAATCTTCTTCTGCTCTCCAATGTCTGCAAATTATCTATGGTTAATTTCAGCAGTTTAGTTTAGAGCCTGCAGCTGATAAAAGGAATTCTGCTTTTCTTTTGGTATGCACTTTTTGTTACTGTCATGGCATTGCTCTGCTGCTTCTTTAGCATGGTCGTGTTGGCAGATTCTGGCAGCCTTATTTCAAAGTGTCTTTTTGTATCAAAAAAGGCACTTAGGTTGATTGCAACATGAAATTTAATTTTTAGAAATGCTGCATGTCCTGAATTTTCCCCCTCTCTCTCAAAAGAAGTTCAGTGTATTTGGAAATTAGGCAGATTAAATCTGTAGGGTTTGCTCTTAATAAACAATAATTCAGCAAAGTTATTGCTTTCATGATGTTTTTGTGGTAGTGCAGAGGGTCTGTTACGAGCAGTGTAACCAAATGCCATCTTATAAGGCTTCCTCCTTGGTTTTCTTTCTTATCCTTTCCTCTAATCCCCAGTAATCACTGTCACACTCCAACAGACGCTGCAATGTGTGCTCCATCCTAACTTAGTTCATGCTGAGAAAAATTCTCTTTCTCCTACTTGTAACATATTTTCTTACTGGATATCAGTTGAAGCTTAGACCAGCTTGTCTCAGCTTTCATACTTCCTTTGTTGTCTTGGAGATGTGAGGTCTGCCTTTGGGGCTTTCTCTCTAATATCTGTATATACATGCACGTTCTGTATGCGCTAATACAGAATCTATATATCCACACTAAGTTCTCCTAAGTTTCTTTAAGCAGATCACATGCCAGATTTTCAAAATGAGCAGGTGGACATATTAATGCCAAGCATAAAAAATTATTTTAAATATCTTGTTTTTTTCTCCTTGGATTTTCATTTTAATTTGTGTGATCATGTTAACTGACATGAGAGTACCTTACATAGGAAGAACACTATCCTAACTAATTTATTTGGATAGTAAGCAGATTTACAAACGGTGAGATTGCATTTCTGTCAGGAATTGAAAAAAAGATGGGTTAGCAAATGGAGGAGGCAATTCCAATCTATAGGGTGGGATTTTTTTCAGTATAAATCTTCATGTAAACATTCCTTCCTATAAATTTGCAATTTCTGAAGCCTGGCTACTGCCTTCCTGGGAGTGCCTTCAGGAAGGGTGAGATAGCTCAGGGTAGCTCCCGATACCAGATGTAAAAGAAATAAATCCACGCGAAAGCAGGAGGGTTTCTTTGTGGGTTCCAAGGATTTATTCTGTGAAGGGTCCAGGGACAAAAACCGACTCCCCGGGGAGAACAGGGGCTTTTTACAACTCAAGGTAACAGGGAGGGGATAGGCGGGGTTGACATGAAAGCAGCCAACTGGGGAACAGAGGGAAGAACTTACATCAGTAAAAGCCAATGGGGTTAACAGGACGGGGGAGCTTTCTAAATGTAGAAAGGAATTTGGGGAGTAACTCAATGCTGTCATACATGACTAGCTTTATCAGAAAAGTAGTTTCTAAGCTGTGGCCTTCCAAGGCATCCCTAACTCCACGTTGTGGGATGCAACATAAATTAACTTGGCTTGTGCTCCTTACTGTGTAGCTGTATTTCAGTGGGGAGTAAAACCCTGTAACATTCATCCTCTGTAACATCCTCATTCATCCCGTTCTATTCTTTGAGACATGTATATCTGGAATTCCAGTATTGCCAAATTTGCCCTGACTCTGCCCTGTGATTGTGACCATGTTCCCACTTGTGCTAGATGATTTTTGGAAAATCCAAGTGAGGAGAAATGCAAGCAAAAGTAAATATTGGTTTCCCAAGAACCATGGATCACTTGCTGTGAGATTGAAACACTGCTGCCAAAGCAACACAACCTGTGTTGTTCACAGGAGAATTTACAGCTGGCATACAAGACTTCTTCCTGAGTCCATAGCAAAAAGCAGCTTAAAGCCTGACCCTGCAGGACTTTCAGTGTAAAGTTTTGCCTGTATCCTGCATTTCCAATGTGGGCATGTAATACATGTTATAATTTCAATTTCCCCAGATTTCAATCAAATTTCAGAAAATAAAGTTTTAAGGAGATGCTGCTGCTTACAGGTCTGATGACAATCTACAATGACAAGAGATGTTGAGAAAAGCTATTATGAGAAATGAAGCATTAAAGGAACCTGTGCAACTTAATCTGTTGAGCTGATGCTCAACCATACCTGCTGAGGGGTCCGGTACAACCCTGTGTCTATAACAAAGTATATCTGACAGTGTTGGGCAGATGGGACAAAAGGAACTAGGTTATGAATCCTTTCCAAAGGAAGCAGGTCTGTGAGATTCTTTTGGTTGCTGGTAAGAGTGAAATATGTGCTCTGCCTGCTCTGGTGGGTCTGAGAGCTAAGAGTTAAGCTGAGACTTAGCATGGAAAGGAGTTTGTGGCAGAGCTTTCCCTGAAAATCAAGGCAGACCATTTCCCCAGGAATCCCCAAAACTGTGATGGGAGGTGCTAACCTACCAAAAGGCAACTTGAAAAGTTCCTGGGACAAGATACAAACCCTCCGATGGTGTTGACTCAGCAGTACTTTTGTGCAGTATTGACTTTCCAGCCCATTAGCAGTTCTACCTGCTTCAGTGTTTGCAGCACAAACTGCTCAGTGACAGATCAGGGTAAGAGGGGAGAAGGCAACCCTGCCTGAGGATGCCTGAATGGATGGCATAACAAAACACCTCTTTAGTGTGCTGAAATTGATACTTATCATCTGTAAAATGAGTGATTTTGCCTGAATTCTGAGAGCAGAAGGTGATATGTAGCATCCTAATGATACGAATTATTTGTAACCACTTACTCTCAGTGCTGTTGTTTGACTACTTCAGAGGCAGTTTATTTTGTATTCCTCAGGTTCCCGTGGAAGATCTCTTCTACTGTCTCTGCTCTTCCCCTCTTCTGTGACCTTCCTTAATAACAATTGTCTTTTTCTGTGTAATTAAATGTCCTAACAACTCTTTCCAGTCCTTTACATTTTTTCTTTGCATAGAACACCTCCTTTAGTTTCTTCTAAATCTGGAAAAAAGCAGGTCATATCTGCTCTTTCACATCCCCCATCCCCTCTTATGCATGCAAAAAAAAATTTCAGTTGCCCTTCTTTGAGCCATAATGTCATATTTTCTTCACCCATTTTCTTATCCATGCACTTACTGTTCTCCTATTGGCTTTATTCTTTGCATTACAAGTTTTAGCCACCTCTAGTTTAAAAAGAAAAGCCCTCCACCTCTGCCATATATATATATATATATATATATATCTAGCCTTCATTTCAAGTTGCACATAGTTGAGACAATATCTGTTCCACTAAGCTGCTCCTGCTATTTGTCCTCTAACTCACTGTACAGAGTATTTTTACCTTACCTGTCAGGGATGTGCCTCAAAGCACTGCTCCCTATTCTGGCTGTCTCTGTAGCTTCAGTTCTGGACATTGTCTTCCACTTCTTTGAACACTCCCCTGTGCTGTGGCCTTGCCTTCATGACAGCGTGGCTCTGCCATGCACCACGGTGGGGAATCAGGATAGGCAGATAGAGAATAATTTCTTAGTGTGATTTTCCTGTTGTAAATGAGGTGTATAGCTGGGTTAAATCTAATAAGCTTGGTACAATACTACACAGATGGGATTAAACTAATTTGGGTTTATTTCAGATCTCCTTGACACTTCCTCTGTCTTTTTCTCCTGCCTGGGATTACCCCCAGGATATTTTGTCTTCTGGGCATAATGATAGTCTCTTAGGATCAGGCAAGAATGTCTTATGTAATTGCTTTTCTGCAAGATCCTGAGTTGACATAAGCTCATCTGGTTGTTGCTACATGTGATTTGTTGCATTGTTGTAGCCTGTGTTTAATATATTTGTATTAATTCATGATAACTTTTCATTAAGTAAAGTAACTGTTGAGAAAGGCGAGCACCAGACACAAAAATCAGCTCCCAGCATTAGGAGAATTGGTATAATAATGTCAGGAAGGACTCGCTTCAAGAGAACTAATTTTGCACAAAGCACCTGCCAGAGATAGCTTCAGCGAGTAAAAGCTGCCCTTGGCTTTGGTGTGGCTGCTGCTGTTATGGAGAACTATTTATAGATCACTTAAAAGGGTGAAGACATTAAATAATCTTCGGAGTCTGTGAGCAGTAGGTAAATTTCTAACTCCATCTTAGAGAAGGAACTGAGTCAGAGAGGTGAGGTGTTTTGGCAAAGGTTATTCTGGCCTAAATGATTAAACAAGCCAACCACAACTCTAGAGCCCTTGGCTTCTAATTAGGGGGAAAAGGTGATGTTTGCCATGGAGTTCAAATAGGTCATTGCTTGCATGCACCCCAGGCTGGAAAGCAAATTAAACATTTAAGAGAGAGGAAGACAGTCACCCTACGGCCTATTGCAGACCATGCTAGTTTACTATGAAATTATATGAGAATTTAGTTATTTGATGCCTCATTAAAAATGTGGGTGGGGAGACTGTGTAGTGGACTTTGGCCATTAAAATAATAATTTGACATTTCAGGTTTGGTTCTTATAAGTTCTCCTTATCATTTGTTGAATAGACAACTTGGAAATAACAAGATATATTGGTTAAGTTCAGGGACTTAGGGAACTTAAGTCCAGACTTGGGGAACTTGGGGAACTAGCTCCTTGAAGTGCCCCGCAACAGAGTTTGGCCCAGGCACCCCTCAGTGGGGTGTCCCTGCTCGTTTTCTCTAGGAAGCAATCAGGACTGCACTGAGCTCTGCTCTCAGGAGCCTTTAAGGAGCAGTGAGTAAAGCTGCTGGGTACAGACCAGCACTAGATATTGAAAAAATGTGTGAGGCCTGTAATAGCCAGGCTTGGTTTTAATAGCACCTACAGATCATCCTGACTGGTTGAGTGTGGAAGAACATCTCCTTTTCTAATGAAAAAACACTTTTTACTGAGCTACTACTTACAGATAACTTTCCAAAACCTTGTAGAGAGGGAATCAATCTCTCTCTTCCTTGTAGATTCCAGTGCACTAGGAGTGAATATACAGGCACTGTATAGATCAGCATAATGAGCCCTTAAAAAAAACTACCCGAAGTCCAACACAGCTTTAGTGGCCCCAAGAGTTTCCACTGTAGACTACCTGGTTTCTTTGTTTGTCACTTAAAACTAGTCTTGCTGTGTCTTAGTTTTTCATATTAAAGCATCTCCAAATGCTTCATTAAATGGAGTTGTATATAATAAATATTGGTCAAAGAACATGTCCTAGAAAGAAGGCTACTCACTGACATGGCTCCAAGTTAATAACAGATGAATTTCTTCACTTTCCTAGAAACACAGGAAAGCACAGGTGAAGAGAGTGAGCAGGCTAACCTGCTCAAAAATTCTCTTTTGCCTTTTCAACCTTCCTTCACAAGAGCCACCATCAGGATAGCTTAGAGTGACAGTCCTTAGGTCACTGAAAATGTCTGGGTGTTTTTCAGAGAAGTTTGCGAAGTGGAAATAATATATTTAAAGCTAATTGGAATTTAATTTCAAAGGAGATGCTTGAGTTGATTCACTTCCTGTTGTTTTTACTGAAAAATATACCTGCATTGATTATACAAAGAAAGCCAGCTCAATAAGCAGTCCATCAAACAATCCCTTTTTGACCACCAAGAGCAGAGAAACATAAATTTTGTGGATGGACAATAATTTTCTGTAAGTATTTGATATTCTCTTTTCACTGGTACAGCAGCAGGATACAGCATTATTTCTCAATAGCTCCTGTTATTTCTCAAGACCTCTTCCACTTCTTGTGGTGTTCCTCACAGAGGCGTCTCTGACTCTCTTCTAGAACTAATAGCACTAATACCATGAGAATTTTGATGAAAATAATATCAACTGTCTAGCCCTTCTTAGTCTTTTTTACACCAATACATGAAAAAACATAATCCCTGCAACTTGTATAACCATAAACAAAGTCATCAGATTAATCCTGCGCTGGTACTTTAAGCTGTAGGTTTACTTTCAAAAGATGGTTTTAAATCTATATGCAATTAACAGAAGTAATGCTGAATTTCTGAAGACTGCTTGCTTAAAAAGGTTCCTCTTGTTGGTGTCCTCTAACGTGGGACAATGTTGTTGTACCTGCAGAGCACTGCAGGAAAATGCAGAAATGTAGAACACTTCTGACAAACTGTCAGTTCTTTAAACTGTCTGATGTTGACTTTCAGTTGTATTTTGGAAATGTCAGACATATTTCCTTTTCAGCAGGGACTTGGTTAATAAATTTTAAACTTAACAAATGACAGTACAGAGAATAGAAGTATTTCAGCATGCAGAAAGAAATAAAGTGATATAAACTGCATTTCAATTTCTTTCACTTTATATCACTCAAATATATTTAGGATTTGTTTTTGTTTTCCAGAAACTGGCCTATTCAAAGGAAGCAATGGGCAGGTGAGTATCTCTGTTCTCCTTGCATTTTATTCTCTCTGGAGATAACAACAGGGCTGAGCTGTGACATTTTGTAACCTTTTATCTCTTTTTCTTGTCAGTTCCTGTGCTGATTGGTCATGTGGGTAAGTAATTTTCCCTTTCTAGAGGTTAGTGATAGATTGTTTCTCTGGTTCTTGCTGCTGCTGGCATTGATTGGTGTGCTGAAGATGAATAAAATTCACTTTGTGCAAAAGCATGCATAGAAAAGTGTGGTGGAGAAATCTGGTGGTTCTTGCATGAGAACCTCTGTCCTGGCATGCTTGGCATGCTCAAAATATCTCAGCCAATCTGAGGCTTGTACTTCTGCTTAAGTGTGTCATCACCTTGTTGGCTGCCAGGCACAGACACAGGCCATTTACCTGAAGAGGTTTAGTGGGGGAAATCTATTCTGGGAAAGTGATGTGTCCATACTTACTTGTGTTAGTATTATGGTTGTCTTGAAAATCTTTCCCAAAGGCTTTCAGGTTGTCCTGGTCATCATTACAAAAACAAAAAGAAAATTGAATATTTTGAAATGCTATTTTAAAAGGCTTTCAAGAGATTTTCAAGAGATGTGTTCTATGAATCTACAAGGGAATTGGTTGTTTGGGCTCCTCACACTTTTAACTAAGCAATAAAACTGAAAACTGATCTGTGGTATCTTTGTACCAAATCAAACCTGAACTTGACCTGTTATTTTCATGTCTTTTATTGAACTGAAAACAAGTTCAAATTATTATTGTTCCATTGCTACTCAGAACTCAATCTAAGCTGTTATTTTTAGGATAATTCAAACCCAAGCAATCTGATGCTAAACTCATTTGAAAAACTGGCGGGTTCAATTCTCTGGCCACATAAATTCACAGGCCACATAAAGCCACGCTAAATGTGAGTAATTAAAATACCGGGAAGAGTAATCGTTTAACAGACTTCTTAGAAAAGCCCCCAACTTCTCAAATTAGGTACCCTCATAGCGATTTCATAACCACAGCATATGTTAAAATTAATAATGTGGGATGATAATGGCAAAAGTGATTTCTGAAAGGTTGGTTTCTGTCTGTCCTGTGCTCCTTTGACAAGAGCACTCCTTGAAGCCTCCAGGTCAGCTGGGTAGTGTCCATCTGTTTTGAAGAAGTTTGAGTCTGAAAACCTACTGCATCCCTCTGTGTGATCATTCAGGAAATCTAGTAAATGTAGAGATACATGAGAGGAATTGGAGTCAATGCATCTAAAGTCTGCATGTACTGTGTGTACTGGGCTAAGCAAAGGAACAGAGCAAAAAGCCCAAATTTTGATTGAAAGGTGGATCAGAGTGATAAATGTTGTACTTGTCCAAAAGCCATCTTATGAGGTGTTTCATGGCAATATTAAAGTGGTTCCAGTAGACAACTGGCAAACTTTATCACACTCAGTTCACTGTGGGGCCGTGCTGCATCTGTCTCAAAAATACACCGCTTTTATTTCAGTATGTATTGCTTCCGATTGTTTATAGCTTTAGGTTGGGATCTTTGTTACTGCCATCAGTTTAAACTTTGGGTTTACTGTATCTTTTCCTCTATGATTTGTTGTTTGTCTTTTGCTTGGAAATTGTAGTGTTTTATAGCATAAAGAGGGTGATAGAGGACTGAAGCAGTGACACAAACAGGTAGATTTGCCCTGGGGAATGGAACATCAGGAGAAATTAGTAGAAATAATTTTTCCTTTATGAAATCCAAACTTACTCTAAGACCATTCTGGACCTCTTAGAGCATTCATGGTTTAAGACGTGAAGTTTGTAAGCCAGAGTCCTATAAAAAACAAAGCCATGATTTTCTGCCATGAGTAGAAGATATCTCTAACTCCAGAAGTCTTGTCCCAAGAGGAGTAAATCAGCCATCTCAATACTGCCAATAGCCAATGCTAGTCCCTGAAAAATAGCCAGACCTCCCAGTAAAGATCATAATAAATGTTCATCTAAAAATGTTCTGTAAGAAATTAGTTTAAGTACCCAACCCAGGACCACCATCAGCCTTACCATCAGTAAGGCTCAAGATGGTAAATCCAGTGTCAAGTCCCTCCTGCAGAAAGGAAAAGCGAGTGTGGTTCTACCCTCTCCTGGGCATTGCTATTCTCACCTGCTGACCCACATGTGCAGACCAAGGCTGGTCCAGTGAAGGCATTACTAGGATCTGAGTGCATCTGCCTTGTCACCCAGCTGTGCAGCCTGTGTCAGAATGGAGAACTGCTCTGGTCTTGTCTCAAGGGATGGCAGGACTGTCCTCAGTATCTAGATGAGACACTCAGGTGAGATTCCCACACTGCCAGGGAAGAACAGGCTTCTCCAGATGGTGCCTTGAAGTGAGGGTCTAGCTGAAGTCTCTGATTTGTCCTGTGGTGACATCCAGTGTCTCTGATGACTTTGCAGAAGCAGCCATTTCCCTTTGGAGGCCTGGCACTGGGCATATTTCTCTGTCTGTTTTCCCACTGATAAGAACAAGAGAAATTTTGCCATGGGTTCTAGAGCACAGAACCCCACACAATAAACTATTCTATAAACTTCGACCATTCTCTTTTTTCCATGAAACAATTTTTTTCTTTGAAACAATTTCTTGATTTGGGGTTGATCTGGAATGTAAGACAGGCCCTTGGTATATCTTCATAATTTCAACTGTACTACCTCTCTAAATCAAATCAAAATGGTGCTGAAAGCTATAAACAGCTATAGAATTGAAGCTGTGACTTGAGTAGTTTAACACAACACATATAATCCTACTGAGATGTCAATATGGTGTCTCACTCCAGCTGTAAAAAGCTGACTTCATCTAGCTAAATGCTGGGATAGTTTTAATGTAGCCTGCAGAAAGGTGCCTTGTGCTCTCATAGTTTAGTTCCTGGAATAACTCCCAGTCTGGCATTACTGACAGTGATGGAACAGCAGGATGAAAGTTTGTTCCCATAAGGTTTAGAGCATGCATTCATGTGGGTTAAGTGCTCAGCTACCCTGGCCTTTTCAGGAACTGAGGGGTTGAACTGAGTACCACCAAGGAGAAAACATCAAAAGGAAAAGCAATATATGGGACACAACCCAGATGTGTACAGAGCAGCACAGTGGGCACTGTAGAGTTTTTGCCCCGGTTGGAAATGTCAGAGCACTACATCACCTAAAGACTTTTACTGATTGCTTTATTCAGTAGGCCACTGGCACTTCACACAATGAAGTTTGGTCTCTTAATATCGGAGTCAGTCTCTTGACAGAAGGACAATCCTTTTGTCTAATTCCTGGGGGATCAAAAGTCAGATCTTGAGAATCAGCTGCAAGCCAAGAAGTAGCACAGAATTATTGCAGTGGAAAACAAGAGCTTTTATGCCACAGCCTCGCTTGAATGCTCTATGCACAACAGCATACTGAGGAAAAGATAAAGAGGATAGGCTAGCTGAAAAGTGGGAATATAACACACTACTTTTTCACTTCTTCAGAAGCATTTTTTTAAATGTAAAATGAAATTTGTAGAGGCATGTGTCTTTTCTGATGGTACTTCCTGATTCTAAACTCACTGAAATTAGTTGCAGTAAATCTTGTCCAGACCTCCTGTGTTCTGTCCATGTTCTCTGCCTTGAAATACATTGTCAAATCTAGAATCCATATTTTATCAGCAGTGGTAGCAATGGATAATGGTGTATCAATTTGGCTTTTGTACAATTTATCTGAATGTGCTTTATGAAAGACTAAGAGTTTGTCTTCTGTGCTGGAATCATTTCAGCAGTTCAGCAGTTCTGCCTGCAGTGACATAGAAACACACCTGAGTTTGTTTACTGTTTGCATGTGGACTTGGCAGTGATATTCCTCATTTCAGAAATTTCCTTATCATCTGCACAGCTTTACCACATGTGAACAGTTCCACACTGTTCCTTTTCAGTTGTATATTTTCTTTTGTGCTCCCTACTGTCTGGTAGCAAATATGAAAGGTTTGTCCTATTTTAATTAGAACCAAAAAAGATGAAAATTCAAGAACTACCTAAATTAAAATTAAGATAAATGCATGTAAATATTAAAAGGAAGAGAATCTGAATATGAGACTTTGTCTTGCATTCTGAAGTTGCATGAAAATACTTCTTAAATTGTGTGCTAGTTAGCTCAAGGCTGTGTGATTGAAATATTCAAAAATGAGAAAATCAGACAATAAAATTTTCTCTCCTTTGTGCAATATGAGAATTGAAGTAATATTGTTCAAGAAAAATAAATGCTTGACATAGCCAGTTAGACTTTAGAACCTTCAAACTGACCAACAATCTTATAAATAATGGATAAACTGGTGGGTGTCCAGAACATGTAGTACAAATCTGAAGATATTACTTTCTTCAACCACAGAGTTGGGTTTGTCTTAAAGCTTGTCTTAAACCTTGAAGAGAAATGTAGTACCTTCATAGAACTTAATGGGGAGCTGTGAAATGGTATCACCGATGGTCCATTTGACAGGTCCAGAGTGTTGTTTCTCCTTAACAACACAGTATGGCTGCACATAAAGAACCAGTTTAGGCCTATGAGTCAGAGGAACTCTGTTTATGCTTTGGTGGACTGGAACTTATCAAGTCTTCTCCTGGAATGACTGATGTCACACAGAAGTACATACCATGGGCCTTGCAAAAAGGGGAAAGTAGGCTGTATTTGTGAGCTGTGATTGCTGTATTAATATGTACAGGCTGTCCATAAGCACTGTTTGCTTCAGGTCAGCTTCCTAGGCCCTTATGGATCTTGTCTTACACCTGCCTAGATCCTGGTGTCTAGCAGAGCTGTGCGATCTGAAACCACTTGTTTCTGCCAAGGAAACACAAGTGCAGTGTTGTTCGTCCTGGTGCTTAGACATCTGCTTGTCTGTATTCCTTCCTGCCTCTCCATACATATGTGTATGTTTTTATGTTTTGCTTACTGCTCAGCCAAGATGATCCAGGGAATCACTCATGCAGGTAGGACAATGGAAATTACATTTCATATGTCTGTGTCTCAAATTCACAGTAAACTCTTGTTGGAGTACAGTCCCTCTACCTGGAGTGGCTTGCTTGTGTAGGTAGAATTAAAAATCAAGTGTGGGCTCTGGATTAATCCTGGGGCAAAACCATTAAAAATCCCATGTATTTTAAGTGGTGCAAGTGAATCTGTGTTTATCTTTAAAAGTGATGTGTTCAGACAGTTCAGTATATGCATTGCCATGTGCATTTTGAGTGACTTCCTTAGAGGTGCCCAGTACAATTGATGCTTTTTTAGGTGATCAATAAAGTAGGCATTTGAAAAGTATTACGGGGAAATATAAGGCAAAAAGAAAGCAAACCTCATCGTTCTGGTAAAGTAATGAAAAACCAATGTTGTGCGTAAAGTGAGCTTGGTTACAGCATAGTATCCTTAAAACTATATTTTTATCCTCTTGGAAAAAACTGGTAGCTGATCCCGTGACCAAATTTGGTGCTTGACTGGTTTGGTTAGATTTATTAGGGTTTTAGTAGGTGATGTTTAAGTGCTTGATTTTTAATTTTTAGCCAGCTGCGCATTGGAATTCTGTCAGAAAATGTTAGCTCCTGAGGGCTTGTATTTAAAAGTAAGAATATATTACCTAGCCTTGACAAAGAGTATGGTCTGTTGTTGCTTAAGGAGCTGGGTTTCCTACACAATGTTAACTCTCACCTTGACACTGGCCTTACTCTCACCTGGCCTTTCAGCACTATCATGGCTGTCCCAAGGCCTGGCTTGGGCTATGGTTGTTACCATGTGGCTAAACCGGTGCCTAAGGTGACGCTTGTGGCAGAAGTGCCCTGTTGGAGAGCTGCCATTTGTTGGGGTCAGTGACAGAGAAAGTCCTCTTGGACTTTTGAAACTTGAAGAACTTCACTTTGATGTGTCTATAACCAGTAATCTGATCTAGAGGTAGAACTTGTGAAAGATATTAGACCTTTCCATTTGTAAACTGCTCCTCTTTTGAAAGTGGGATTTATGCCACAGCATTTTGTTTGGGGTTTCTTGTCTACTTGAAGGATTTTTCCTTTAAAAACTCAAGCAACTTAGCTCAGGAGGCTCC
The DNA here is from genome assembly GCA_013396995.1 of Dicaeum eximium. Classification (NCBI taxonomy): domain Eukaryota; kingdom Metazoa; phylum Chordata; class Aves; order Passeriformes; family Dicaeidae; genus Dicaeum; species Dicaeum eximium. Next base: position 31,735 of record VWZP01001472.1, on the reverse strand, counting down.
TGTCTGGGTGGGTCCAGGGTACCCCAAGGTGGTTCCAAATGGCTTTGAGCGGCAGGGTTGAGCCCTAAACTCATGGCAGTGGCAGCTCAGGGAAAACCTGTGTGAGAAAGGGCAAAATGTGGCACAGGGAGAGGAAGAAGGAGCAGAATGAGAAACAGGGGCATGAGGAATGCCAAGGCCAAAGGCACTGCATCACAGCAAATCATTCATTCCCTGCAGCCCAGGGGGGACTCAGACTGGAGCAAGCAGGAGCAAGCTCCTTTCCTGAAGGAGCTGCTGCCCCTGCAGAGCATGCACTGTGTGAGCCTGGAGTGAAGTTGAGCCTGGGAAAGGGTGAAGAAAAAGTGGTGTTTTAATGTTTGTCTGCTTCTCACTACCCAAGTATACTTAAATAGGCAATAAATTAGTTTTCCCTAAGCTGAGTCTGATTTTCCCATGGAGGTAATTGGTGAGTGATCTTCCTGGCTTTATTTCAACCAAGAAGCTTTTCATCATTTTTCTCCCCTGTCTTATGGAGATGATGGAGGGAATGAGAGAGTGGCTGGGTGGGTGTTTGGCCCTTGGCCAAGGCTAACCCACCCCAGAACTGGGTGCTCAGTTAGTCAGATAGTAATTTTGGTCCTTTTGAAATGCCCTGAGCTGCAACACAGGTGTGCAGAAGGCTGGCAGGGATGATGTGGGATGCATAGGTGAGCTGTGCCTTGTGGGGCAGTACCTGGAGGTCAGGAATGTCTGGAGGCCCCTCAAAGAATACTGGGCACCAACCTGTGGCCACCTGGATCAAGTCCCATGAGTCTCAGATTGGGATCAGGGCTTACCACAGCAAATCATGTTTCTTGTTGCCCTCTTTTTTAGAAAAGGGGGTGGATACAAGACTCAGCTAATGGCTATATATAGGTTTGAACTGACCAAAACATTTAAAATCCTGCAGCAGAGTTTTACTATTCATCGCTTTTTTTTTGTTGTGTTTATATTCTCACCCTAGTTACATTAAACAGTTTGTAAGAAATAAAATCCCAGATGGGTTCACCTCTCCTGAAAAGTAGTCATTCTTGCTTCTGAACATTAAACATGATGCAGTAAAATGTTCTGATGCTGTAATTTGATGACACTCTGATATAGATGTAATATACTTCCGATTGAAACTGGTAAAACAGGCATCTTGAAGTTAGGTGAACTTAATTGGAAAATGTTTCATCAGACCAATTAATAATTAAGCAAGAGTTTTTATTGCAGTTCTAAGATGACAAATGAGTAAGGAAACTAAATCCTTCTAAAACATAACCAGCATTCTTAAGAAAATATCCTTAAGAGAGGCTATCTTGTCTAAATTACACTTTTTAGTAAAATTTTCCAGTCTTGGAAATGATTCAATGATTGTCAAAGAATTGGCAACCTCAAAAGTAGTCTTGCATTGTGCTGGCTGAAAACAGCTACAGTGTGTAATTGTTGCCCATGAACAGAAACACAAGACTCCAGTACAGAAGGTTCAGAAGGCTTTTTTGATACAAATGGAACACCCTTTTATAGTGTGTTTTGCTAATGCTAAAAGTGATTGGTTATTAAAAATAACACCTTTCTATTAGATTGGTTAAGTGAGAGAAACTATATCTTCTTTGTTATGAGAACAGGGTAGAAGAATACCACCTATTTTGGTGGTATTGAGAAAGAATAGAGTTTACAGAGATTGTTTATAGAATCTTTCTTGGGAAAGTGAGAAGTTTTCCCTTGGGAAGAAAAACCATAGCAGGCCTGCAGCTAGGAAATTTCAAAGGCACAGAATTGTCAGCACCACACCAGTGTCCATCAGATGGAAGCAGGCACAACTACACTTCAAAGCTTGCATGGAGCTCATTGATTTTATTTGTGCAAGAAAATACATGAAGGTACTGTTTAAACTCTTGAATAAGTATTTTCTGATTTGTTCATGTGGAAGTTTTTTATTTTTTCTTAATATTTTAGAATTGTTGTGGGGATCTCACCGTATCAGTTTAACATTCTCTGAACTATGTTTTGATATGGTTAATTATTTCATGAAGGATTAAACTGTGCCTTCTGGGAAAGGATGAGGGAAAAGATTCTTGACTTAAATAGAAAGTTCATCAGGTTTGCTTTCTGGTCGGTTTATTGGTGCAAAAGTCTTATGTGTCTGTGAGGGGTAGAAAGTCATTAACTCAGTGAAACTATGGTCTCTAATCAAATGCTGGTGCTCTGGTATCTGTAGAATGTAACTGTGAATCTGGTTGTCTGGCTGGTGCTGGAAGCCTTTTATGGAGTAATACAAAGACTGATTATACAGCCTGAAGGAGGCAAGGTACCAACTTTGAGTGGAGTTTTGCTTCAGGATAGGATAAGACTGCAAGACCAGTCATAGAGTATGTGAATCATAAAAAAAAACCTGGTGAGGCCAGGAACCATGGCTAATGTTGCATATATTAGAGTGAAGACTTGCTGCAATGCGTGTTTCATGGCACAAGCATGATCACCAATAAAAAAAGAGATCCTTTAAAAGTGAGAGAAATATCTCAATACGATGAACTTCAGTAATGTTCATGTTCGGTTTCTCTCCAGCAGTTAAACTTCCAGTCTTGCTGCTTGTGCTGTATATATTAACAATATGACAAACTCAAAAAATAATTTTCCCTTCATTCAGGAAAGACTTGTTTCTGTCAGAGCATGCCTCCCACTCTTGGTAACTTTACAGTTGCTCCAGGCTTACAGAACTGGTTCCAAGCAGCTTGGGTTTACTGTAAGAGTTGTCAAAGCTGTTAGTTTTTCTTCAGAAAAAATGTTCTTCTGAAATGTTTTTCATATTTGGCCCAGAGCTGTTTTATAGGTGTGTGTGAATCTCATAAGTGGGTTTGGAAACAGATGTGTTTTGAAGATTTCCAAATTAGCAGAATAAAATTAATTATGAAAAGAACCCATCTTCTTGCAGTGATTTCAGTGCAGTTATGGTGTCTTAGTGCACTGGGGAGTATTTTAAAAACTAAGTGGTTTAGAGAATATTACGAGTTATCTTTGTGTTTTATCTCTTTGCATTTGCTTTCTTTACAGAACTGCTAGAAGGCAAAATGTATTTTCGTATGGGACTCCAGGTCATTTGGGACATAAGAGGCTTAGCAACCCAGAGACGTGCATGATGTGTTGTATGATGCAACTGACCAAAAATCTAAGTTGCAAAATATAACTGAAATACTGCTAAGCCGAATTTTTATGAAGTTATGGGCAAAATAGTACCATGAAAAATTTCTTCTGCACATGTGCTTCTTGGTGTAGTATCAGAATCACAGAAATATCAAAAACTACTATATTTATCTCCCCACATCCAGCTTCAATTTCTGATTTGTTTTTTATCTAGTGGGACTCCTACTCCACCTTCGGATGCTGATGTTACCACACTGAGAGGTCAGTTTTTATCTAACTGCTGTTTAAAGCTGATTCTGAATTACCAGAAAATGGAGAAATTTATGTGTTTGGATTTCAAAAAGAGCTCTGAATTTTTACACCTCTCAAATGCCATTTGTAATCTGGAGATCATGTTATGTGCTGACATTTTGTTATTTCATGAATCATGAAAATCCTCCTCAAGATATTAGTTCTGTGCCAGTTTTACTGCACCTTAGTTCATGTTTCCAAAAATACATCTGTTTAGGCAGAATGATAGCATCTTATACTGGTTAGTGTGTTTGATACTTTTCCTCAGGCTCTTCATGTGTCTCCTGTGCAGTTGTTGTCATGATGATGGGAATAGGAATCAAATTTGACTATTGGTTTATGCTTGCTGAACTGCTTCAATGGATATAGAGGAAAAAAAACCAAACCCAAACAAAATAATACTGTTCTCTTTCAAACTCAGATGCAGCTGCCAATGTTCCTCCCCCTCACGAGGTCTCCATCGAGAGTCCTGCAGGTGATACCATCCATGAGCATGACAATGTACACACCACTGTGAGTGGGTTTTTTCATTTGGTTCAACATTCTGTTGCCTTCCCTACATGATATTGTTTATGGTCATTTACATTTTAATAGCAATTAAAGGTGTTGTTAATATGGTGTGTTAACATGAACTAGGATTTCATAATGATGCCCTTTTCTTGGTCCTAAAATTAAGAGCCAGACAGGGTTAAGGGATAAAGGGTTTTTACCTCAGTATTTAATAAGGATTCTTATGGTGCAATAATTTGCCAAGGTGGAATATGCTGAAATGCACACTCACGGTAGATCATATATACAGTTTTATAGACCTTGCAAATTAGTATATCTAACAAAGATGTTCCAGTGAAAGCTTGAATGAATAGTGTGACATCCCCCTGTCCCAAAGTGTACCCCTTTAGATGGGCCTAATCCTAGTTTACAGGATGTGTTCTAGAGGGGACCTTGGTTTCTCAAGTTAGCATAAGGGTTTCTGGCCTTCAGCTGTGAGGCCTTTAGGGTGTTTGGTCTCCTGGTTTAACACAATGCCAGGACTATGGTAAGGTATCAGACCTAAGGAATTGTAAGTATGCATGCTAAGGGTACTGAGAATACCTAAGAGGTATATTTTTAAAAAAAGGGCAAAAATTCATCATGGTGTCAATAAAATCAGGGTGTGAATTTCTAAAGTTTTAAGATGCTTTCCTGGGCAGACAGTTTTCCATTTGTAGAGGCTCTGAAATGCCTCTTCCCCAGCAGTGGGAGATAACAGATCAGTTGAGCTATCAGGTGAGGATTTTGTTAATGTCATAAGACTAGAGAGGGAATGCCTAGTGGCTCTGAAAACTCCAAGAAGAATGTGAAACACTTTAATTCATATGGAAGCACAATATTCCTTAGGTTGCTGTACTAGTGTTTCAAGGGTCTGTGGGGTACCATTGTGTAGGACAGCAAGGAGGTGGCCTGGACTATGATTCTCTGCTCTTTTTCCTCTGTTGATGTAGGCAAATTTACATTTATCATCTTACAAGTCAGTCTTTCTGTGATATTTAACCAAAGCTCACAACACAGGGAAGTCTAGAAGGCATGTTTAAAACATCTCTGTACAACTGAGCTGACCACCACATAGGTCCCAGGGCAGTATTTGCTTCCTAGGAAACTGGTCCTCCAGATTAAATTTTAATCCCACATTCTAGAATCCAACTGTAGTATTCATGGGCTAGCATGACTGAAGAAAATTTTGTAAACCAGTGTTATCCATCAGCTGGCTTTTGTTTTCTTATAAAAATGAAAGTCCCAATGGATTATGGAAAAGCTCATAAAGTTTCACATGCTGCATATAAGTAGCTGATTTATTGTACTGGGATTAACTGGGCCATATTGTTCAATAACCTAGTGTGGCCCTGAAACAAAACTGAGCCAAACTGTACTTTCCTCTAGAGCTTTCAGTCCTGACTAGAGCTCTGAGGTTGGAATAAATACAGAATATGAAACAGACAGCTTCTGACTCAAGTGCAGAGTCTGGCCTTATATTATGTACCAAAAACACTTGTGGTTTGGTCCCAAGAACTATTCTTGGGAACTGTTTTTTGGTCCCAAGTATTATTCTTCTTTTGAAACAGAACTGCCTGGAGTATTTTTGCTGGAGCAGAGAATAGGACCACTCAGTAAACTGGAAAGGAAGCAAAATTAGATTGCTGCTGCTGCAGCATTCTCACTCTGTACAGTTACATCCCACCCCATTGCTCTTAGCAAAATGCATTGCTATTTACAAGGCCAAGAGTGAGCAAAGCTCATCTTCTGCACTTTCTGTGTTGACTGTACCAGGTTTGGGGGGCTGATAAATGATTTAAACTATATGGTGCTGCAAACAGCCAAATGATAGCACTGTATATATGCCTGCTAAATGTGTATCTCTCAAATGCTAACTAACTTTGAGTAATGTTCCAGCCCTTATGGTCTTTGCACAGATTTATCCAGTGAAAAAGGAATGTGAGGTGCCAGAAAGAGAATTTAACTAAAAATTTTTAGAGGGTTCCCAAACAATGTAGAAGTTTCTCACTGATGGCAGATAAACTTTCTGGAGAAAGTTTTTTCCATTTCCTGCATGATGCATAACTTAGGTTGCAGTTTCATTGAAAAGATCTGTTTTGCTGGCTCTCTCTTTTTCCTTTTTAATAGGAAAAAGCAACAAGTATGTATGTCAATAGTCAAAGACAAAACCTCTGGCAAAAGGCATGTGGCTAAAGTTAACAAGCCAGCTTTTCTTCCTTCCCAGACAAATCTCTCTTTTTTTTTTTAATTTTATTTTTCTGATGCCTTTCAGTTTACCACAAGGAATAGTGGGTTTACTACCACAAGTAAGCAGAAAACCTCCTCGGTCATTCAAATTAGATTAAAACTTGGCATTCACTGCTGCCTGTGGCAATCATGATAGCTCCATGCATCCCTGATGCACTGCACAGCCACTGCTCTGGGGCTTTTTGGGCAGCTGTAGACATTAACTAATGTAGACACAGCAGTTGAAGCCCACTGCTTTAGCTCAGCAGAGCTCCCATTCCCAATGCCCATTGTATATCTGGGGGGATCCTTCACCTCTTGAGGCTGAACAACGCAGAGTGTTATTCCAAATGTAGAACTTGGCAGAGGCAGCTTGTCTTCCAGCTGGAATAGTAAGTAGGAGCCTAGTGATAAATGGGTAAATTTTGGATAAATCAGCCTAGACTGACAGGGCTCAAGTGAAATGTTTAAGCAGCCATGGTTGCACTTTTAATTGCTTTGTGAACATCCCACTCATCTGTACTTCACTTTGTACCTGAGGTCGGTGAGATGGGCTTACACTGAAGGTGTCCAAATGGAAAACAGAGTTACCTTCAATATGACAATTCTCAGGGAATGTTCTTGTTTACTAGAGTGCCTCATTAGTCGCTGCCTCTGTCTCTGAGAGTTCATGAGCACTCTGTTATAGTACAAGACAAACAGGTGTGTGTGTGCTGATGGCTCCAGCAGTGAACACACTGTTCTTTGAACTGCAGCATTCATGTGTCATTCAAGTGTATCTCTTCTCTCCCTTCTTCCTTCCCTTCCAGATCAATAATGAGATAAAGAAGCAGAATGAAAACCTGGTCAGACCTGTAACTGAGCAGATGATTGAGTTCAATATTTTGGTTGTTGGTGAACAATACAGTGAGGAGCTGAAGGACCCATCTGCTGCTGAGTATCAGCTGCTGTCTGAACGACTCATTTCTCAGGTGATTCCGTTCCCTAACTTCATTTTTCTTTTTGCTGGCTCTCCAAAGCAATAGCAGCAAAAAGCATCTGTATCAGGGCTCCTGGTTTTTGTCACCCTATGGTTTCCAATATTTGGTTTTTATTTTGGTAATTGTATTACCATGATATTTTGGCAGCAGGTTGTGTGTCTTTCTTTTCTCTTTGGGAAGGCATCTAAGTTGTCATATGGCTGCTTATCATGAGGCTTATCTCTAGCTTTGCCTTCTTCTTAGCCCCATTTAATTGGGGTTGGTTCTCTGAATCTTTTTACTGGGGCTAACCCCGTGCCAGATCTTGGGCCAGATGGGAAAGAGATGTACTCTTCACTGTAGCAAAAAAGCATCACCATGACTTCCACAAGTTGCTAGTGTAGGCTAGACATCTTGGTTTTCCTAGTTGTGAGTCCAAGTAGCAATGCCGTGGTGTGTGTGTGTGTGTTTGTGTGTGTGTAAAAAAAAGGCAGATGGGACAGAGTCTACCTGGCACATGGATATTCCACTCCTTTGATCCCTTGCCTGGCTTTCTCTGAGTTTGAATAAAGAAGCTTTTGGAAAAAAAATATCAGCAGCACTGTGATTGTTTAAGTCTCACCAGAGACAGTTTAAAAATAAGGAGATCGTGGAGGGGAACAAGAATTTACAGAGTAAAAAATAATCCTCAACTGGCAAGGATCTTTGGAAGCTAAAAAACTTTCTAAACCAGCATGAACTTTCAGTATTCTCTATCTTGGTTTTGTCTCCTGTAGCACAGTTGATTATCTTGGCAGTCTCCATTTCTCCCCTTGGAATGTTTTTATACAGTTCTTGGGAAATGCTGGATGTTGTTCTTTATACTTTTTATTTCCCCTTTTCCTAATAATGAAACAGTGTCACCAAAACTACTCTTCCATAAAGAAAAGAATATTTAACTGTTGTTTAACCTATTGGATATAACAGCTCAGATACATTTTTGGAAAATGTTAGAAACTCTTCCTGATTTTTCACCACATGAGCAGATGTGAACAGAATCTGTGTTAATTTTTCTGGTTTTCCATCAAAACAGATTAAAAGCGTATTTGAAGGACTACCTGGATACAAAAACATCCATATCCTGGATTACAGGTAAAAAGATCCTGATGCATATATGGTGATTGAACATGATGATGTATGATGATGCAATGAGCTGACACGATGCTTGGCAGGATGTCAGGCGTGTGTGGGGGAACTCCTAGGAGGTATTAACTGAGTGCTGTCATATTTGGGACCTCTATATATGCAACTGAAATAGAAATACAAAACCAATTTTTTTTTCTTTCTGGCATTTTCGAGAGAATCTCACATGAAGTGTTTGCTGTGATTTTAAGACAAGGCATTATTGTTCCAGATTCTATCCCAAAATGAAAAGATATATTTGTATCTGCTGCTTCTAATATGTCCAAGTACTAAACAAAGAAGGACACAGAAATCTTTTTGGAAAATGTGATGTGTTTAAATTTCTTTTTCAAATTCTTAATGTTAATTTGGGATGGCTCTAAAGGTTAGTGTTTAGGATATGTAAAGGTCTCTCTCTCAGATTAAAAAAAAGGGTGGGGTATAGTTTGATAAATGATATGGAATGTTTTAACTCTCTGTAGTCCTAGAAATATATTTTTAAAGGCCTGATTCCCTCAGATCCATGTGTGCTTCAGAGTGACATTTAAAGTTAATTTGTTAAGTTAATGCATCAAATATAAAATGTCTGACTTTTGGAGTACAGGGCTCACAAATTGTGATTTTTCTTGAATGGATTAGATATAACTTTTAGAATCTAATGAGTGCTTTCATGAGTTAATCTAAATTGTGTTTTCTTTGAGACTGTAAGCTGTATTTCTTAGAATTTATTGCTTGGGGTATTTTAACTAGCATACATGTGGGTAATAAAGCAGCTGTAGTGAGAGAGGTCTTGTGGTTGGAACCCTAGGCTGCATCCAGTTTTCAATCTGGAAGGTAGAAAAACCTTGCATCTTGGTATTTGCAGTCTAGTAGGTTTGCACTGGGTTCATTTGAGAAGACAAATAAAAGGCTGGTATTCCTGGCAAAGTCTGTTCTCTGCTGTGCATGACGAAACCCCATTGGCTGTAAGTTAAACCTTCAGGTAGAATAAGTCAGCCTTGATCTTCTTGGTACTGACAGCAGTTTAACTGCATTATTTACAATAATCTGAGATGGCTCTGCTCTGCTGGTTCCTTGGGATCAAGATAAAATATCTCAGTTCACTAAAATCAGAACAATTTGTTATGTAGCTGAATAACCGAATAACTATGCAAGTTAAAAGGATTTTCCTGTATGCATTTTCAAATGGTTATGCCCTGTAGAATACCAAAGCACACTTGTTAAAGTTTTAAGGCTTAAAGGAAGTTATGACATTGATTTAACAGGTTTTGCTGTTCTGTTTTGTTTTTATAATCAGCCCTTCTGAGGAAGACAGGTAAAGACAACTTTTTTCTATGATATATGATCATAATACAGATGGGGAAAACATGTTTAGCTGGAGGGCATTGTTTTTTGGGATTTGTAATTTTGTGTTCGAAGCAAGATAGTTATCTAATGTAAATATTGTGAGAGAGGGTTCTACCAGAAACTGCAAGTAACTGATCTGTTTAGCTTAAGGATAAACCTAATTTGCTGATTTAAGTCATAATAAAAAAAAGAAAAAAAACTCAGGAAAAATCATTCTAAACACAAGTCAGCTACTGGGGTAACTTATGTATAAGAGTCTCTTTTGTGAAGAAAACAAAATTGCTTAACAATGACTCAAAGTCTTCATACTTTTCGGCAAAGTCTTGAATAGATATGAGATTATTGTTATTACTGAAATTGAAGTAGATAAGAAACCCACAGTTCTCCAGCAAAAGCTGTTACCTTAGCTTCAAGGCCAGAGGTGCTACAGATCTCAGCAGAACTTTAATAAATGTTCTTTAGCAGAACATGGGATTAGTCTGGACTTGCTTTTCATCAGACATATGCAAGTTAAGAATCCAGAATTTTCCTTCTTTAGTATGTTAAGAATGTCACAAGCCAGAAAAAGAACTGCAGCTTTAATTTACTAAATGTATTAATTTGTTCTGTGTATCTCAGCATTGCCATGTTTCCATGAACAAGTTTAAAGAGAATGAGCATTCTAACTTTTGAAGAAAGGTTAGAAACACAAATCCCTTCACAAACTATATGCAACTGTTCACAAGGGCTATGTTCCAGGCACCAGATGTTTAGCCCTTTCCAGCAAGAGGATGGTGTTGTAGTTATTTCTTAGGAATTATGAATGATTGCACAGTTGTATTAAACCTAAGTGTTATGTTTGAGGAGCATATTGTGTTCCATCTTTGCTGTACCTTTTCACTGCTGCTGTCCTTTTTAATCTCCTCAGCTGACAGTCAGTGCCCATGGTGAGCCTATGGTGAGCTCATGTCACTGGTAGAGGCAGCAGCAAAGCCTCTGGCTTCTGGGTTTAGTCAGTGTGTTTGCAGATTGTCTCTGTTGTGTCTGCAACTGGGGTTTTAAAGACTTCTCCGAACAGAGCCATTGTTTTAGAAATCCAATCCAGCTCTAGGGAATCAGGAAAACCTGTATTTAGAGCATGTTTTTCTAACACTTCATAGGTCACTTAGTTTTCTTGCTGTGTTCTGTCCACAGCCAAAATGTGCTCTATCTTCTAAAGTTCCCTTGGGCTTATGCCCAGTATATGGTAAATCTGACTGCAGCCTAAGCTGTCATGTGGAAAGGGACATCCAGATGTATTCAGGAAAAGAAAATTAAGAAAATGGAGGAGAGATAATATGAAAAAAACCCTAAACTGTACACAGATACAAAACTGAGTTTTAGAATAAATGATTTAATGAGTCTACATAAATTTTCCCAATTTGATGAATTAAATACTATTTTATTGCTACTAAAAACATCCCTTCAAGCAGGTTAATGCTGCACAGCGACAGAGATTAGAGCTCTCAGGTGCTGCTATAGATTGCTGCTATATACAACCTGTTTTTCTTATCTATTTTCATACCTCAGAGCCTTCCTGTTATTGGCATGACCTTAAAATCACCAATCTCACCACTGCATGCCATTGGACCTACTAATAATGCTTGCAGAAAGCCAGTGTTTTGGTCTGCTTGTGGTCTGTCTGCCATTCACTAGTAGAAATATGGGACTGGGACCAGACCAGATGAGAGTTGTCCATAGCATTTACCTTGCAAATTTCATGAGAAGAATCAAGTAGTTTTTATTCATCAGTTTATTCAGTATTTTTATATTAAAAAGGGTATTGATGTGGGCCCCTGTGAAAAAATATAGTGTTTGTTTGCTTAGGAAAACCTGGAATTTCTCATCTGTGTTCTTTCTCTTTGTACAACTGAAGTGGAGTGGAAGTTCACTATGCTGTCACATTTGATGGAAAAGCCATCAGCAATGCCACCTGGGATCTGATTAACCTTCATTCAAACAAGGTGGAGGACAACTCCTTCATGGGCATAGAGGATAATCCAACAGTTGTGTACACCATCAGTGATTTCCGAGATTATATTGCTGAGATCCTCCAGAAAAATGCTCTGCTTGAAAATGCTTCCATCTCTTTAGACCCGAACTCTCTTCAGCTTACTAATGGTGTGTATTAATTATGATGCATTGGTGTGCCACACATCTGGCTTCCTATAAAATAAATCTCAGATGAGTGAATTATTCAGTTGTCCTCTGAAAAATTAAACAGAACAAAATCAACTATGTTATAGCCTGTTTTGCTCTGATCTTAACCAGGCCAAGTCATTAGCAGTAGCATCCTATTCTTAATCCATTAGCCTAGCCCCCCATTTTATTTTAATTTTTATTTTGAAACTGAGTTTTGTGATGTGCAGTTTTAGTAATACTTTCAAAAATTAATAGGAATAAAAGGGGGAAATGTGATTTACATGGTGCACATTAGGGTGAACTTCAATTTCGTATCTCTGTGTTGGGCAGCACAAAGGAAATACCCAGATTATTGTTGAATATTCAATGTTCAGCTAGAGGTGATGAAAGAGTGCTGTCACCCCGTTGTTCTCATCTTTCCCCTCCACTTCCTGTCAGTGATTTGGAGGCATTTCCAGGAACAAAATCTCTCTGGCAAATTATTGAGAAGATTTTGCTTACAAATCTGAAATCAGAGAGGGTTTTTCAGTCAGTCTTCCAACACAACTTCCTCACACTGTTACTGCAGCCTTTAGATCCCAAGTGTTTATATTTCCACAGTGAAGGAAATACTGCACCCTGCATCCGAAGACCCATCCTGGATTCCAGCATCAGTTGTGCTGGAGCGCCCGGAGTTTGATGTGAGTATGGTTCTGAGCAGTGGCTTTTGGACAGATTTGAACAACTTAGTTCAGCAAGGTAGAATGGTAGCCAACACTCAGAGCTTCTCCATCCTGTTGTTCATGCAGAGTAAGGAGTAATGAAGGTGCACCTTATATTGGAGTAAAAACTAGTGAAATCTCTCATGTGACAATTCTAGTGTCTGCTGCCCAACAGTTTTCTGTGATCATCTAATTTTGATTGTAAACATCTCTAAAGAGGTGATTCTTCCTTCCATGATACTACCTTTATTTGGAAAGAAGAAATAGATGTAAATCCTAAAGTTGGCTGCTGGAAGAGATAAAACACTAAGTTTCATAAGCTCCTTTTGTTACTGTATTTCTTTCAAAGAAAGTTCTCAATTTGGTTTTAAAATTATGTCCATCCTCCTAATACCAGCAGAGGAAAATAACAGGCACTGGTTCTCTTTTTTGTCTCTTGAAATTGTAATTGTCTCCTCTGACTACCTCTGGAAGAATCCAAGGCACAGACTAGAGTTCCGTATTGGACAGGAGACTTGGTGTACCTGAGCATGTTTGTACAAAGGGACTTAAAACAAAGATACTGAGTTAGGCGCCAGCAATGCTGAGATCAAGTCAGTCAGTTCTGCCAACAGAGATCTTCTGAGTGCTGAATCATTGTCTGAGCAGCTGGTTCCTGCTCTCCACTCTGTTCTGTAACACAGATGTGCTTTCAACAAGAAATTATCTCAGTCATGCCCTAAAATCCAGATCCACTTGTGCTGGATGGTAGGTTCTCACTCAGTCCATCATGAGATAATGTTATGAACAGAGGCACATTTAATTTTAGCTAACTTCGAAATTTTTATGTAAGCAAAATTTGTTTTCACAGAATGCAAATATTGGACATAGGTATAATGTCCTTAATGTCCTTAATTTCATGACAGTTTTCACCGAGTCTTAAAAACTACTCATTGATGTCTAAAATAAAAATCCACATGAATTTGCCATAATGGATTAAACGTGATGTAGATAAACATGAATCTAAGTTAGCTTTCAGAAAAGGGCTTTCTCTTTACTGGAGACAGCTTACTGGAGACATATAACCAGTCTAAAATGTTGTAGATGTTTATTTTAGTAAGACAAAGAATTGTGCCATTCTATACTGACAGATGTGCAGGCAGTAAGATATTTTAGAGTAGTGGTAGCTTTGCAATAATACATTTTAAACCAGGTTTTGGTAATATTATTATGACAAAAAATTGTGGAATATTTTTCTAACCATGGACTATGAATAAAGGCTTCTATGCCTTCAGTCAAAAACTCTGACTATGTTAAAGGTATCAAGTATATCCCCAAACCAGCTGTATACAATCTGCAATACACAGGTAATCTGCAAAGGTAAGTACCTTTATCAGATAAATATAAGAAAATCCTAAATATGCTTAAACAGTATGCAGTTGATCAATTATTTCCACAGATGTTAAACCTTTATGGTTCAAGTAGATGCTCTCAAATAGAACTGTTACCCATGGAAAATAATTTTGCTATAGTTTTCCCTAGGTGATTTGAGAATAAGCTGGATTTGTATTAGCATACCAATATCATGACATTATATGGGACTATCATGATTTCACCATCCAATTGCTAGTAGATGGTACAACTAATTCTTTTGAGTTTTGCAGCCCTCCTTAAAAGTAAAGCAAAAATCAGGTCTAGTTTTTGAAATCTGTATTTTCTTGTTGTTTATGTTGAGTTGTAACAAGTAGAATGCTCTGGCTTGAAGAATGCAATGCGTTTCTGGCAGCAGAAAATGAAAAATCAGGGAGAGGGATTCTGTGTTTACACCCATCTCATATTTGTAAGCCTTTTAGATTTCTAAAAACCAGAATTAGCCAATATTATATTAAACTTGGTAGTATAATATATTGCCCTGTAACAAGAATCTTTGAATAATGTTAGTTGCCATAGGAGCATTTATCCACATTCAAATAAATGATGAACTGCAATGCCCGACAACTAAATGATTACATTAAATAAATGTATCAAGGAGCAATTGCTGGTAGTCCTAATCCATTCTTTATGGAATTTATCTGTGTAATTTAGTTCTAATTTTGTACAGTAACTCTTTTTAAAGCTTAATTTATAGTGGTTATTCTTGCCAAAACTAAAATTGCTGGACCACATACCTCTAAGGCATATATAATTTTCAACCGATTGTTACCGTATAAATTAAAAAAATTTGATGGGATTGTGGTGGCATAGCAACTGACATTTTTATATATGATGAATACATGCAAACAAGTAATTTAAGAAAAAAAAAATCTTAACTGGCCTGTTTCCAAAGCATTCAAGTGCAGTTTGAATTAAGCTGAAAATTTAATTCACCCACATTTCAACCAGGATTAAAATTTCAAATTGAAAAGTATTTGGATTCTTCCTGTCATTCCTGCTGGTCAAGCAACAGAAGGAGATTTGACAGGAATGGTGAGCTACAGAAATGATTACAGTGATTTTGAACTGTAATATGTATTACAGTGTTATTGAACTGTAAGATGTATTACAGAAACCTGTGTCCACTCTACACTTAACTTACTTGTCACCATCGGCAGTTTGTTAGCCCTTAGCAAATTGCTGCTTCTTGAAATTTCTTGGCAGCTTTTCATACCCTACAGGGTTTTTGGTCTATATCCCACTGCGGCACAGCATTTATATGTGGGCAGGTATCCGTATAAAGTACTAATTACTGAGTTTTAGGCTATCAGCTAGCTTTTGTAGCCTTGACCAAATAATGTAATATTTTTATTGCCTTTTTCTAATATAATTACCTCATCAGACACCATACTAGGAGATTAATATTCAAAGGTTAAATATACTAACTACTTTAACTGTAAACCAACTAATGATTGAGACATGGAATAGTAAATAAACAGTGTTGAAATTGGAGATGCAACAACAAATTATTTTTTCACATTTCAAATAATTCACAAATTCATTCTGCATGCTGAACTTTGTTGTTCACCATTATTGCTGATAGATTTTTTTTTCTGCACAGGTGTCTCGGCTTTGAGACTAAATTATTCCAGGTTCTAAATGTTCTTCATTACATTCTGGTCTCTGTTATTCTCCTGGGTTCTCATACCCACAAACTAAAAGATAACTATAAATGATGACTGGGCGTGCATCCATCAAAGTTCACTTTTTACACTGTTTCATGTATCATAGTAACTGAAATATTAGGATTACTGTATTGGTTGTGTGGCTGATGAATAATAGCTGTTAAAACCATCATGCTTTAGGAAGGCAGACAACATTTATCTTTTATATAGTTGCAGATAGATTCATTTTTTCAGCACAGGAAAGGAGATGGGGTTGGATATAGATGGGAAATCTCTTAATACTCTAAGGGGTTCTGCACTCCAAATAATCTGACTGGCTCCTTTCCTTTTTTTGATGAACATGACTGGACATGACATTTGTCAGAAGGATGTGCATTTTACGTATATATTGCACAAGATCAGCAAGGGTCTATATTTGCCACTCATCCTGGAGCTGTGCATTGCTCCCTTAGAGGCAGTAGTCCGAGACTTGACCACTGCCTGCTGTTAACCCCTTCTGCATGTTCAGCCCAATGCAGACAATGTGTTTCCCCTGTAATAGTGGAAGTATTAATAGTGGCTTTATGTTCCAGGAGAGCACCTTTTTCGCTGAACGTCCTTCTGCAGATGAGTCAACTGTCAGCAATGCCTTGCCCTTTGATTACACCAAACCAGATTCCACCTCAGACAGTGAGCAGTCCAGCAACAATGAAATCCAGCCAAGATCAGAGAACATTGACTATGAGGATGGTTTGGCACCTGAAGCTCCACTTTCCTCGGAGGTTGATGTCACTTCTTTGCCTGATGGGCAGAATTTAGAGGATTCTCATGTAATCACTGTACCAGTGCTAGGGCATGATTCTATGGACTCTCTGGAATGGCTTTCAGCTCCTAGTTCTTTAGATGGTAAGTTAATGCCATTGACTGAAGCTTAAATTTGGATACCAGCGTTTCCTGATACTGACCAAACTATAGTTCACTGAAATGAGTTTTCACAAAGGTCTGAAAATTTAGTATCTTTCTCTGCCAGTTTTTACCTTTTGTGTGTGCATGTATCCAAGAACTATATACTGAGGTAAAATGCTTGTTTGTAATAGCTAATAATACGTGTTTCTCTCTTCTGGAAATGATACATACATGGCACTTGTTAAATAGCATAGAAATAATTTTGTGTGCCTTGACTTGGCCCATAGAATATCTGAATGGAAAGTGGGAGAGGTTAACAGGGGTCCGTAGGACTTTGGCATACAACGGCCGGGATGTATTATGGAAAATGTGGACCATACCTCTACAGATAATAAGATTAATGAAATTTGACACTTTTTATCATAAACAACATCTAATTGTCACTTTGTTTTTATTTTTAATGTTTGAAGATACTGGACCATCTGAAGAACTTTTGCCTTTAAGTCCTTCTCACCTCGTGCCTGAAGAATCTCCATCTACTGATGACTATGCAGTTCCTCTGCTTTCTGCACCAACAGTGGCCTCTTCATCAGTCATAGAGACTGATATTAAAGAGAAGGAAGAAGTAATCCAAGGTAGTCCTGAGGGCAGTGACAGTGCAGACTCTGTGGAAGAAATTACTTTTCCCTTAGAAGTGCCCCCTATGGAAGACGAAACTGATATATTTCTTGGAGATAGAGTTATATACGATGATGGGTCTGGTTCAGCTTTTGATGGTTCAGGAAAAGAAATGGAATCAAGTGTCTGGCCTTGGGAAGAAGCAACCCTGGAACCAGTTTTCTACCCTGGCCCTGATAGCTGGCTTGAAGATGACAATGAGTCTTTATTAATCAAAACTGAGGATATTCCTGAAGGCATGATTTTAGACTATATTCTTAACTCTGGGAATGAATTAGATTCTGATCTTTCCAAAGATGAGAATGAAGGGATAGCCAGTATAAAAGATTTCCTTGATGAGTCTGAAATATTTGTCTTTCCAGAGACTACAACTCTGCAAGTACCTCTGTTACAGACAGAAGAGCCGTCGTCTGTGGAACCATCTACACAGACAGAAACACTGGGCATGTATGATTCTTCTTTTGTCACGCCAACTGGAGAGGCCCCTGTCTCACCACCATATACAGATCTGTCTGTGGAAGATAGTCTCCATACATCTACAGGGACTGTCATTATGGAGCAACTTGAGGAGTCTAGTGTAGGCCAGAACATAATCCCTGAAGTAGTTGAGCACCAAAGTGAAGACAGGGCAGTGGTGGAAGAACAATTCACAGTGAAGCAGCCGGATGCAATGGAAGCTGCTACAATAGGACACTTGGACACAATCTCTTTAGAAACTATTCTGACTGCAGATCCTTCTGTGGTAAAGCCTGATGCTTCCACAGAAGATCAGCAAGCCCTAGATTCATTACTGGCAGACCAAGACATTCCTGGATCAGCAGTGAAGGAACCAGCTGATGTTTGGCTTACTGACAGGCCACTAGAAACCTCCTTAGATCGGACAGTGCAACCAGCAATGCCAGTGGTTACTCCAGGCTCAGCTGCAGCTCCTTCTGTAGTAGATCACTCTACCGTCCTAGAGGGCTTTGCTGGACAGGATGGTACAGACCAGGGTACACATATTTCCATGAGCTTCAGCACTGTTATGGATTATCTAACATTGAGTGTAACAACAAGCACCATTGAGCTTCCATCCCACCTTCCTCCTGTGGGATCTGTGCCATCAATGTCTGTGGCTACCTCAACAAAGCTGGGAGATGAAACAACAAGAGTCCTGGATGTTCCTGTAGACCTGGGTCATGTTAGCACTGCCCACTTTTCTCCTGAGCAGACTGAGGAGGGAAGGAGAATGACTGAAAGTCACGTGGAGCTAACAACTCGTGTCCAGTCCACAGAGATGGCCAGCGTGGCTTGGGCCACACATGAAACTCACTACAGTAGTACCATCCCATCTCGAGCTCTAGTTGTGTTCTTCAGTCTTCGGGTTACCAACATGATGTTTTCAGAGGACCTGTTTAATAAAAACTCCCCTGAATACAAAGCCTTGGAGCAGCGATTCTTGGAACTGGTAAGAGTCACTTCTGTGCTAAATGTCCATTACCAGATAAACAAAAACTCTTGGTAAATTATATTTAGTCATCTCTCTTTCTCAGAGAGTAACTCAAAACTGGTGTTTACATATAAGATTTGTGTCCCTCTGTGGGGAAAGTTCTGTCTGGAAATGGGTGGTGGGATGCTGTTAGTCTTTTATTCAGATAATAGTCTCTCTAAAAGAGAGCTCCTTAGCATCATGGACCAGCTGCTCTGCTGGTGCCAATAAAAATAGCAGTGTAGCTGCAGTCACTACTACACTCCCCCTACTAGCTTCTAGAGTGCTCTGTATTTAGTGTATAGGGAGGAAGATGCAAGAAAACCTGGGGCTGTGAACAGGTAACTTTTCTGGAACACATTCAACCTGTCCTAAGTAAGAGGTAGCTCAGGGAACTAAGCTGTACTTAACCCGACTGATGACTTGGAAAGCCTCACAGGAGTTGCACAGCAAAAAACTACCAAATTTTAACTGGGAAATTCCCCTCTTCTGAGTGAAACAAACATTCTGTTGTGAGAGATGAAGGGAGCAAAAAAGAGAGAGGGAAGGGGGACATGCTTGATAGAAAAACCTTTTGAAATGGGAAGTGTTCCAGGTACTTAGATCAAGGGAGAACAAAACGTGTGTCCTGAGAAATGTGTTTCTGAATTGTAGATTTTCAGAAACTCCTTGCAAATTGCTATACTTTTAAGAACTGCCTGAAGTACTCAGGCTCCTGGCAGGCTGTCAGCATAGACTCCAGCTGGGTAAAGGTTAAAGCCCTTGATGTAGGATTTGGATAAAATCATTCAGACTCTAATTGTCTGCTGCAGTAACAGTGCAACTGGCTCAATTAGAGAGAGACTCAAAGATTCAGCTTTTCTGTCATATCCCCTGTGTTGCAGCTGGTGCCCTACCTTCAGTCAAATCTGACAGGATTCCAGAATCTGGAAATCCTGAACTTCAGAAATGGCAGCATTGTGGTGAACAGTAGAATGAAATTTGCCAAACCTGTGCCTCGGAATGTCACCAACGCTGTGTACATGATCTTGGAAGATTTCTGCAACACTGCATATCACACCATGAACCTGGCCATTGATAAATACTCCCTGGATGTGGAATCAGGTAAGGACAGCAGGGAAATGCAGCTTAAAGCAAGAGATCCAGAAAAATTTCTGGTTTAAGTGCTAAGGATCCCAACAGCTCAGAGGCTGCCCACCACTTTTCACAGGCTGGGCTTTAGAAAGACAGTCTTTCACAGAGTGAAAACAAACAACTGAAAATCTGCTCTGGGACTAAAATGAAAGTCAAAGTGGGACACAGTCAGAGAAAGCTGTATGGGGTCCATGTAGATTTATGGAGAAAAATTAACTCATTGAATACTCTGTATATCCCCCCCGTATTTGACCTGGGGAGTGGAGGAGCAGACAGCTCAGAGAGAGCAGTGGTGCCCATCTTTCGTGTGCTTACTTTCATGTGTGGTTTGAACTTACTCCACATGGTTATTCCCGCAGGTGGTAGCCAGTTTACCTGCCAGGGGGGCATCTGCACAGGTAACAGTTGCTGCCTCATGCTTGAGGTAAAGTCTTGGTTGCACTAAAAAGTGACAGGGCCTCTTGCTTCATTCTTCTGATACAGGGAGAAGGTTGTTTTGGTTTTTTCCCCTATCAAAGTTAGCCAGTAGTTTACCATATCAGTAACATAGAAGTATCTCCTGTTTTAAGGTTAGAGAAAAATAAGAGTGCTGACCTGTTGGCATATGGTAGCTGCTCTTCCGAGACAGGTCTCTTATAAAGATGGTCTAATTAGCATGGAAAATGTTCTGCTTTTGTTTGTTCAGCTGTATGCCAACCTCTTAAGCCTGATACAAGTATCTTGAATGCTACAAGCTTGTGCTTCTTGCAAACAAACAGGCAAATCCCCTCACGGCAGATGGTGCGTGCCTGACATCCCACTGCCCTTCTCCATATGCTGGCTAGGTTTTCCATAGCAAGAAATGCTGGACATCGTCTGTGGTTTACTCATTTGTAAAATAGAGTTCCAGAGAAAATATGAGGTACTGTCTGTTCCAGTATGAAAAATATAATTTCATATTTGCTTTTTTGACTGCTTGTTCAGTGGTCTTAACCATGCCACTGGCATGTGCAGACAGGAGAATATTTGCCAGTGCTTGTTCACCTTACCAGAACCTTTTGTTACTCAGGAAAGATGCACACTGGATTTTTGTGGACTAACAAGAGACCATTAAAGATGCTAGCGAGCACCTTGTCTCAGTTAAGGCTCTCCCCTTTCATTAATATTTTTTGCTCTCTGTATTGTCAGGTGAGCAAGCAGATCCCTGCAAGTTCCAGGCCTGCAATGAGTTCTCTGAATGCTTAGTAAATCGCTGGAGTGGGGAAGCTGAGTGTGTCTGCAATCCTGGCTACCTCAGCATCGATGGGCTACCATGCAACAGTATTTGTGATCTGCAACCAAACTTCTGCCTGAACGACGGCAAGTGTGACATAAGCCCTGGGCAAGGGGCCATTTGTA
This sequence comes from Dicaeum eximium, assembly GCA_013396995.1. Lineage (NCBI taxonomy): Eukaryota > Metazoa > Chordata > Aves > Passeriformes > Dicaeidae > Dicaeum > Dicaeum eximium. The sequence goes on along the minus strand of VWZP01001472.1, from coordinate 10,593 downwards.
GGTAGGTCACCCTGCTGCTGGAAGTTGTGCTTCCTGGATGAAAACTCCTATCATCTCCTCTGTTGTAGTGTTCTATAAGGTTTGTCCAAAATTCTGTACAAGTGAGTAGATTGTGATTATCATCAATGTTGTGTTTCTCAGTGCAAGTCCCAGTATTAACATTAGTTTTCCTATGTATATATCATAAATGAGACAGTAACAAATTAATAGAATGGAAATATCAGAAAAGAAAACTAACTAGGGATAACAGTTGTAATGGAACACACTCTGTTGTTCAAATCACTTTTATTGACCTTTGGGGACAGAATTTACCTCCAGAAGTTTTCTCAAGTAGCAAAGTGTTTTGATAGTCATGTCACCTATGAGAGTTAATTCCATAACAAAAATTTATATCTGAACATCACATTGATAGTGCATAAATACATTAAATATACTGCTTTTGGTCTGGAAAAAAAGCATAAAAGTAAATCATTGTACATTTGGGAAAAACAGTGAGAGTTCCTAAAAAGATGAAGGAACAGGCCCAAGATACTTGCTAAAAAAAAAAGAAAGATACAGATGCATCTGAACAGGATTGCTGTGTTTTGCAGGTAATCAAAAAGACTTTGTGCAAGATGCAGAAAAATTGGTGATGCCCCCGACACGGCACTTTACTTTTTACTTTTCAAACAATGTGACAGTCCATTTTTTAAAATAAAATGTACCTATCAACAAAAATTAAGAAAACAACCACAAACAATAGTATTACTGCTAGTAGTTATTTATGTTTCTTCATGTGATTTTCTTTTTAAAGTTTACCTAGAACTTCTCTAAAGTCAATCTTAGGCTGCTAACAGTTAACAGAAGAAATAAAAATTGTTTTAGAACTTTAAATTGGATACTATCACAGATGCATTATACATTTAAACATTTGTGTGCTGGTGTTAATCAGAAGCAGGTAAGTATCTGAAACCAAGCACGTTCCAGTTCTACCTTTGTGGTGTTAATATGTCACATGCAAGGCTCTATCAGGGCAGGAGTTCTTCCTCAGTCTGAACACCTTCCAGTTTTAACACCTCAAAGGGTACTGTAAATTTCATAAAGCACAGGTATTTTCCACCACAAATGCACTACCCTTTTGCTATTTTACCTACCTTCATTCAATTCTGTGATTGGGGTAGTTCAGCCTGGAGAAGAGAAGGCTCCCGGGAAGACCCTTTTTGTGGCCTTTCAATACTCAAAGGAGGCTTAAAGGAAAGGTGAGGACAAACTCTTTGGCAGGGTCTGTTGTGATAGGACAAGGCATAATCGTGTTAAACTGAAAGAAGGTAGATTCAGACTAGATATAAGGAAGAAATTTTTGACAATGGTGATGGTGAAACACTAGAACTGGTTGTCCAGAGAGATGGTAGATGCCTCTCCCTTGGATTGGATGGGGCTCTGAGCAACCTGATTTAGTAGCAGTGGACTAAATGACCTTTGCCCATTGCAGGGGACTAGATGACCTTTAGAGGTCTCTTTCAACTCAAACTGTTACATGACTATCTACCAAAAAATATGTCCATAATAATAGCAATAATAAAGGAAATTGGTGATTTGACAATGCGAAGGTATTTATTGGGGTGACTTAACTGAGGGGACATCATAACAGGAACTTAAATCCATTAACCAAAGCTTTTGCTGGTGTGTAATTTCCCTGTGCTTCTTTGTGGCAGGTGCCGTGTGGGAGAGAACTGGTGGTACAGAGGGGAGCACTGTGAGGAATACGTGTCTGAGCCACTGGTTGTGGGCATTGCAATTGCTTCTGTGGCAGGATTCCTTCTCGTGGCATCTGCTGTCATCTTCTTCTTGGCCAGGACCCTTCGAGACCAGTACACAAAGAGTGATACTGGGGACTCCCAGGGGTAGGTGACACCATCTAATATTTTAAAACACATCAGCTACAATAAGGATAATTCTGTCATAAGTCTTTCATCACCCAGTTTACAAGCAACAGGTTGTACAGGCACATCCAAATGCCAGACTTCCTTAGTCTATCTGCTGCCCTTCCAGGCTGCAGAGAAGCTCACAGTCTGTTTATTGCTCCCCCAGGCAGGGTGACAGCCTCTCATCCATTGAGAATGCAGTTAAATACAACCCCATGTATGAAAGTGACACGACTGGCTACAGCCATTATTACCGGAGGTATCCGCAGCTAACGTCCTACAGTTCCACCAGTGCAGAGACATCCACAGACTACAGCAGTGAAGAGATCAGGCACATTTATGAAAACAGTGAGCTTACTAAGGAGGTAAATGACCTTGTTTTCATAGTGGCATGGGAAAGATCATGGAAACAGTAATCTTATTTCACACTTCTAACCTCAGAGGGTAGATCTTTCCCCAGTGTCTATGCTCTAGATAAACATGTTGCAGCTGCTGCAACCATTTAAAAGACAGTAAAGCTTGCTTTCCCTGCTTGCTTTTAGAGAAAGTTATGGTTTTCTTCTGACCTGTAATGAATTTCACATAATAAAGGAGCTGACCCCTTAAGTAACTTCATGGGAGTTGGGGAGGTTTGATGTATCACTTGACACAACGTTTACCTTTTAAAGCCAACTAATTTATGTAAGAGTAGTTGCACAGTGAAAAATTGGCACATCCAGGCCTTTTCACAGGGTGCTTTTGTTTTGGGTGTTTTCTGATTGTTTTTAAAATTTAAGTTTTTCTATAACCTGCAAGTTAGATCACATCTTATTTCTTCCTGTATACACAGTATCCAAGGTTTACTCTAGAAGGGCTAAAGAGAAGGGATTTACATCCCAGAACTAACCACAGATCCTTAAGAAACTGTAAGAGATATGGATCTGGTATGTAGCTGGTAGGCAAAGTACCTCTGACAGATAAATGGTTTTGTCAAAGCTTGTTGAAATGCTACACTCTGTCCAAACCCTGCTTTTGATTTAAAAGTGAAGTATTACCAAATTCAAATAAAGTGCCTCATTTATTTTTTTCAATTAGAAGAACTATAATAAAATAAATAAAAGAAAGAATTTGAACATTGGCGTGCCCAATTTCAGGCTCCACTCTTTGAAATAGCAACACATAGGAGCTTTATTTCCCAAAACCCAGAAACCGGTTATTTCAGTAGCATTCTGATTTCTATTATTTAATTACAATTCTGTTTATTGTATTCTAGGAAATTCAGGACAGAATTCGAATTATAGAGCTCTACGCTAAAGATCGCCAGTTTGCAGAGTTTGTTAGGCAGCATCAAATGTGAGTGAAATGTCTTGTCTGGATAACTAACTCTTTTGATATTTTGTCCTGTGCCCTTGACATTACTGTATTATTTTTTAAGGTTCTAGAAATGCTGGGACACTAGAGGCTAAGATTTCAACATTATTTTTTAAGAGGTTCAACCCTTTTACCGTAATTCATAATCCCAGAAGTCCCAGGAAAAAAAAAAAAGAGCAGTGAAGAGGAATCCCAGAATTAATGGGTGTCAGAGCTCTGACATCAATTTAGGTCCTTGAAAGCACAGAGAGAATCTTATTAATTCTTCTTGTCTAATTCCCATGGCCAGTACTTTGTTTAAAAACATACATTTTAAAAACCCAGAACAACAATTCTAGTTTATCTTGAGTTCTCAAGATTTGGCAACTGACCAACACCAGACAGATCACCAGTACAATCCTACCTGGTATGGTGGGCACCAACTGTAACAGAAACTTCACAATTCTGAGCAATTAATCAGTCTGAGCTGTGTGCTTTGATGAAAGCTAGGCCCAAGGAAGGTTCTCAAAGATGGAATTGTTGGCATACACAGCCGCATGAACTGTATTCCTGCTACAGGAAGCAGCAAACCACAACCTGCTGTGTTACTTTGAACGATACTGTAGTGCAGTTCCTTGGCGTCCTATTAAAATATATATACAGTACCAAAAAACTTGTGTTCCCAGGTCTTCAGCAATATTTTTTTTTTTAATTGAAAGGAACAGCAGTTCCCATTTTCCCATGTCAGTCATTTATTTTTTCATCTTGAAAAGGAATAGCGTCCGTTTCAAGTCCTGTAGATTTTCCACAGCTGGTAAATAGTAAGGGCTGCCTTGTATAAGGCTTGGCTCCAATGTTTGAAAGAGATGAACTTAATCACTGTTTTTCTGTTTTTCATTTCAGGAAGCTGCTTTAAGAAAAAAAGAAATTGATAGAATACACATGGGAGAGAAACACTACCATGCTGCCCCAGCAATGGGCTCAGATGTAACTGCAAAGTTACTTATAGTCTTAACATTGCATGGATGGATACAGATGTTTTCTAAATGAATGGCTAAAATGTACAGATGTCTGTTTATCTCAATTTATTCCGGCTTTTCTGTGCACACTGACACTTCCAAGAGGTAATCAGAAGTGTCAGAGGTTATGAAAGTTTATTTTTCTTTAACTTCAGAATGGACATTGAAAGATTTTGTATACAAAGGCAAAAAAATCTCCTTGGATAGGACAAGATACATGCACAACCAAAATAAAATGCACATTGAAAATCCCTGCCAGGCATTTTATCCCTTCACTGGAGGTTCCAGTGGCAATTTTATGGGTATAAAACACTCGCAGAAGGAAAAATTTGAATTACAAATGAATGAGTTGTAGGAGAGAACTATTGTGCTAGAGTTATGTTAGCATTATTTTAAAGCATTCACAAAATTTTAAAGCAGACACACTGGAAAAGCTTTTCTTCTGTACATGTGCCCGCTGTACATTTTGCCACCTGGCATTAGCAAAGCAGAGGACAGCACCGAGCCTGCACTCCCCTGAGGGCTCTCCCTGGAAATCACCACCGCCTGTCAGTGACCCCACAGGGAGCCTTGGTCAGGCAGGACAGTGCTTCTGCAGCACTCTACAGTGTCTTTAAAGCCAGGATGGTTGGTTCTCCAGCTCATTCTGGCAGACACATGAGCTGGGGCACCGAAGGGCTTTTATCATACAAATGTTCTGTGAAGCTTAAGTGACTAACATTGATTTTTACTTTTTTTTTTTAATATAGACATTTTGTTTCATATTTTGTAGGGTAATTGCATAATATATTTGTTGCGTGTTTCCTTCCCAGCTTGTTTTCGTAATGGATTTAGTTGTTGAAATAGAAAGATGACTAGTTTTAATAATGAAATACTACACTGGCATTTGTGCCCATTCTTTTATATCTATATTATAATTAGTGTTTACTGAGTGTTGAATTCAGCCAACTAATATTTGAAATTACTGATCTGGGCAATGGCCTGCCATGAGCTCCCTTTCAAAATCAAGTACTTATGTCCATGCACATTTGGTAGATGTCAGCACTTTCCTGCGGAGAAGAAAAAAATGGAAATTATTCTTACTTTATTGGAAATCAGCATAGAATTCCTTAAACCGAAAAACAAAGTCAGCCTAAAGCATTTTGAAATAGCTTAATTGAGAAGGGGGACTTCCAAGTAAAGAAATAGAATTTTTTTCCTCAAGTTATGAAGAGAGTTCTGACTATGTGTTAAGTTGTACTGGGGCTCTGTTCAGTCACCCAAGGTCTCTTGTTTAAGTCATTAGCACAGCTGTCAGGCTTAGGGCACCAATTACGATCACATTAGCTTGTGCTAGCAAAAAAGGCCAAGTGATCTGTTTCTACAACATCTATAGCTCTTGGCCCACATGTGCCAACAGCCAGCTGGTACTTTCTACGGTTAAGTGATAGTGAGAATTACTTGATTGTCTTTAGGCAGCTTAGCTAAACAACAGAATATTTCAATGCAGTTTTTCTATGTGTCCTGGAGAACCTCACTGGACCACTTCTGTATTATCTTCTTGCCTTGAGTGGCAGGGGATGGGTGTCAGAGCCACACATCTGTCAAAGAAATGCTTGTATACACCACTGAAAGCCAAATAATGCCAGACAGCAGGAAATGCTACGGTGCTGCTGAACATTGTGACCAGATGTTATGAGACAGAGGCCCCGTTCTACTGGCTGGCCACGGGCTGTCAGAGCAGCTGGTCCAGAGCTTCTGAGGCACAGCCCACTTCTGGTGGCCCTGCAGCAGCATGGCTGAGCCATCCCATAACACTGGGACCTGTGATCAGAGCAGAGGATTGCTGGGCTGAGGGTGAGCTCAGCTTGGGGCTTGTTTCTGTGCAGTTCAGCTGCCAGCCCTGGGAGATTTGGTGCTGCTCCTACTGGGTGCAGCAGTGGATGGCAGCTGGGATCACGGAGGTTTTCAAGGTATTCTGCTGTGCACAAGCTGAGACGAGGCTTGGTTACACTGAGTGTGAGGTGTTTCAGTGAATATACAGTGATATTCTCTTTGTGTGTGTGTATACATATGAACATGATGGTATGTTTTCACTACAATAAAAAATTATTTCCAAAATATTTATTCTATAACATTCATGTAGAGACTATGGATTTGACATGGAGAAGGTATCTTGCCATGAGCATTTGTGTGTAGGATCAGAAAATTGTTTTGTTTCAACAGAGTTGGCTAACCTGTTAAACCCCTTTGCTAAAAAAGGTGCCAAATATAGTTCATTAACACTTGCAAGGTTATAGTCTGAAAATTCATGCTGGAAAGCACATACCTGAATGCTCTGCTTTCAGTTAAACTCTTTTGAAGACGTTTAATCCCTAATCAAAAAGCCAAGAACTTCATGAATGACTGATTTCTCTTTGATTGACTTTCTTTGTCTGACTTTCCCAATACAAGGCAAAGACAAAGAACTCCAAACATCCTAACAAAACAAACAAAAAAAAACCCCAAAGCCCCAAAACAATAAAAGCGCCAACCACCACCCAACCAGCTCTGTGTACAAATCTATCAGTCTATTATCAGTTAGCATGTGCTTTTTCACTTGATAAAAGTAAAAAGTGCAGGTTTGAATGACTTGGCTTAATTTAAGAGCATGGGGAAAAGCAGGTATTGTTTACTAAATGCTGACAGGTCTATCAGCATCTGTGGCTCCGCTCAAGGCTGGAAATACAGAAGAAAATGAGGTCCCCCAGGATACTACCAGCTGCCCCTTCAACAGAGGATCTCAAACACGCAGCAGCCCAGGTTGGATCTCTCAAGGCCTCATTTTTAAACCTCAAGGCACCAATCCACAGTGGTAGAATTCTACCAGGGCTGGAAATTTTAACAGAAAACAAGTATGCAGGGTTGCAAGTCTATCAGCCTTTCAGGAATCGTGTGCTTGTCTCGTGTTTGCTTTTTCGCAAAGCACAGAGCCTTGCCCAGCAAGAAGCTAAAAGATACCAAGTAACTGAGTCTCTATTCCATTAAGCCCCAGATTATGAGCTTCATGTACTGCTGGGTAACAGTTTAGTTCCAGCAAAAAGACCTTTTCAGGTTCTCAGAGACAGCTGAAACTACAAATTTCTCCTATTTCCTCCAAACCAAGGAAGTTCATTAATAAACTTTTATGTTTTAAAAACTTACAGCTTAAATGTTAGAATGAAAAAAGCCTTTACTAATCAAGACTTTAATTCACATTTCTCATCAGGACTACTGGGATTGGTCCATATTCTGAAGGGCTGCAGGAGTATGAGAGGACGTTGAGCCCTCTGCCACATGGATTGTGTGAAGAGAGGCATGCAAAGGTCCTAGAGCTTCAGCATAGGGACAGTCACCTCATCCTATAAAACACAAAACAAAAATATTCACCAGTACCAATTTATCTGTCTATCTGTAAGCATCATAGGACAGACACAGACTGACTGTATACATCATAGGAAATGGGTCAGGGCATTGTTACTGTTTTAAATATTAGTAAAAAACTCTCGGGGCTTTTGTGGTTCTTGGTTTATTTGAAGAGCACTACAACACCAGCAGCATTTCTGTCTTTTCCTTCTACTTTATCCAGTTTGGGAACAGATGCATCATATTCTACATAACATTGACCTATTTGCTTTGGTTTTGCAACTGGAAAAATCCAAAGCTATTCCTGTGCCAGGATTTTTTTCATTTGTCAGACCAAGTGGGAAAGTTTTGGTTTTGCCATATTTACTACTAATTGGCTCTCCTATTCCAGATTTTCAATGACCCTCAGGAATTTTCACTGAGTTCCCATCCTCTTGGACTCTTGTTTGTGCTGCTACTCACCTTCCTTGCTGGGTCACCCACCACACTGATCAGTGCAGCCAGTTCTGCCTGGGGGAGGGCAGCAGGTTGCAGGACTAAAATGTTACCTTGCCTAAGGTGCTACAGCTGTTCTGAGCCTATGCTTTTAGTCTTCTTGTGCTTCCAGTTAAACACAAAAGTAGATTTCAACTCTTAGATGTTTCAGTATGAGGAATACTCTTAATACTGGAATTTTGTGAGACAGATCCAATTTATGTTTTTAAAAATCAATTCTACCATCAGCAGCATATCTAAGGGCTTTATTTCTGTACTAAATATATAAGTTAGAGTAAACTACACTTAAAGCCTGACCTTTTAGATGGGGACACTGCCCCCAGCTTTCATTTATACAACTAAACCAACAAAATATGACTATCTGTCTTGAATCATTGGAGGTTTAAATGTTGTTCAAAAATCTGTTAAGGTTCAGTTGCAGTTGCATCTCCACAGCTGATTACCAGATGGGGAAACCATGCCTTTCTGGAAAGGCTGACATAGCTTGAACAGAAATGAAAATGGGAGCAATAAATCATATGGCTATACACCAAAACTCTATGTAGTAGCACGGGCATGTGGCCAGATAAAAAAGAGCAGGTGAAGAGGTGGATTTTCAGAGGTGAACTTACAAGCAATCTGAAGTGTGAAAGATTTCCACCTACTCATGGGAGACAGCTACAAGGAAATTCACTCAGCCCCACCTACAGAGGATTACACAGTGATTATATGATCTCTTGTCTCAGAAAGGGAGGGGGTTGCAAAACACTTCCAGCACCAGCACAGGACTCATCTCCTACTGTGACCCACAGGAACAGACTGCAGTTAACTGTGGATCCCATCGTCTGCTCAGTAAGGCAGTGGCTTTTCTTCCCAGCCCTAGTTTCACATGGAAAGATCAGAATGTTTTGATCCAAAAGAATGCTTTATACAGTCCTCCAGTAAACCAGAGACTGTTGCACAGCTTTATTTTTTTTCTTTTTGTCCTTTATTATTTATTATTTAAAGTTTTGATTAAAAAATTAAATCAAAACAACCAGAAACAACAACACCATAACCAACAAAACCTTCCCACACTTATTTTTAGGGTTTGCTTTTTACCTGCCTCCCTTAGGCATGGATGCAAACCCACAGCCGTGGTGGGAAGGCAGTGTGGTCTACAGAGCTCTTCCATATGGAATTCTCTCTTTGCTCTTCTTCCCACCACAGCAACATTTATAAAGTCTGCACGTGAATATCTGTTTAAAAAAAACCGATCAAGTTCCAAAAATGATCCCACACTGGAATGTCCTCACAGGGCTGGCAGGGAATGTAAATGGGAGCTTCATAAACACAGAGGTTGACCTTTCAAGAGACTTAAACCTTTAGCATTATGCAGATAGCTCCTGATGGCACATGCCTAATGCAACACTGAATACATCAAGCTAACAAAAGCAGATGAAGTGGGTATGTGACTTGAGAGTGAGGTGGATGGTAAATGCTTTGGGGTTATCTCTAAGAACATCGATGACACCACGGATGTTTTTCAAAGAGCAAAGCACATGAGAGCTTTTCATCTGCCAAGAAAATAAAGGAAATAGAAACTCCTGGTAAAGTATTCAAAGCAGAGAACCAGTCCACAGTTTGCAGGCAGGCCAAACCAGTCTCTAAAAGGGAATCATTTCACCTGGAAAGATGGAATAAAGTCATGTCAGGAAAAACAAAGTAAACAAAGAGATTATATTTTAAAGGTTTTTTCCTATATAAGGAAGAGTAGAAACACCTCCCACAGCCTCAGGTGACAAAGGGTTTCCCAGCTTGATTATAAAAAAAATCATACAGTCACAGAATGGTTTACGTTGGAAGGGACCTCAAAGACCATCTAGTTCCAACCTCCCTGGCATTGGCAGGGATGTCTTTTACTAGACCAGGTAGCTCCAAGCCCATCCAAGTTGGCCTTGAACACCTCCAAGGATGGGACTTCTCTGGACAACTTGTTCTATTGCTTTGCCACCCACTCAGTAAAGAATTTTTTCCGAACATCTAATCTAAACCTGCCCTCTGTCAGTTTAAAACCATTATGTATCTGACAAACTGTCCCCTCTGAGACTGTTCTTAACTGAATACCCAATTGTTTTGTCCAGGGCTCCTAGCCCTTAGCTCACCACCAGAGCCCTCAGCTTTTCACCCACAACCCTCAGCTCATCACCTACCAGCTACCCCTTCCTTCTGCACTGCCTGTGATTTTACAGACCTTTAGAATCATGCCTGGCAGCCAACTCTTTCCCTGCAGAAACCTGGTCCCCCTTGGCTGCTCTGCCTTACAGGGACTGCTCCATGCCTTGAAGCCCTGGCCACTCCTCACTACATTTTTTCTCAACCTCTTTTGTTGATTTCTGAGAGCATGGTATTAGATTTGTTTTTTCCTTTTCCAAGGTTTTATGNATGGTATTAGATTTGTTTTTTCCTGACTGTCAAACAGTCAGGAACCTAGGTTTTATAGCACTATTTACCATAGCACCAAG